>VZRO01007522.1:2393-25717 GCA_013397915.1 Daphoenositta chrysoptera | reverse complement strand
GCCCGTGCGTCCCCGTTGCGTCTCATCATCCCCGTCAGGAGCACTCCAATTCGTGTTGCTGCCAGCATTGCCCGTCTGCCAGAGAGTAAGCCCCAAATAAATTTAACGTTGAGGGGGGTTGGGGATTGCACAAACACCACAGAACTGTGAATTTGAAACAAAAAAAGAAACAACCGACCTAACAGGGATCATGTGTCTCCCACAGGCTGTGGACGTGAATCAGACTGCAAAAAGGATCTTGCTCTTCCCTCCATAAGAGGAGATGGGGAAGTCAGAGTCATCCTGCTGGAGAGTTTTCCTTTCATCTCACTTCATCCCCATTCCTACTGTCCCTGGATGGTTCACTGTGGCCACAGCGCTCTGACCTGACACGTCCGTGTCACAGTGCCTTCTCCATGCCGATCCCAATGCCAAGCCAAGCCTCCCTCTGATGCAAGTTGGAAACTTCACCAAAGCCCACGGACCAGCAGTGAATAATGTCAGCCAGAGATCTGGCTCACTAAGTTCTTTAAGCCTTTGAGCTAGCAAGGCCAAAGGGTAAACAAGCGGTGTTTTACAGTCCCCGTGGATACACAAAACACGGAAGATTAAGGACAGAGCAGCCTGGGCTTTGCCAAAGACCCAGCCAAAAGAAAGGCCGTGCAGAGGCGTGTGGGACAACAGAGCAAGCTTGCTGAGCTTCCCAAAACCAGCTGCACTCCAGCTTTCCAAGCTGCATGAGTCTACCCCAAGCCCCAGGAGCACTTGCCTTGCCTAGGAGTATGTGTCATGTTGTCCAGATGTTGGAAATCTTGCTTCAAGCACATGTGACCCACTGTGTTTGGAACACACCATCACTGCCAGTTCGCTCTACTTGTTTCCCAGTGTGTGAATTCTTCTTCTAGCCTGTGGTTTCTGCTGAAGAAGCAGATAAATCATGGCTATTTTGCTGGAATGGCTGGATGAGAGGGAGATAGGCATGTAGGAAGTACAGGGCAGTGGCTCATGGCTATTTGCCTGTGTTTGGCTTCGTTCACAGAAGGGCCTGGAGCCTCCTTTCCCGGTTCCCAGAACTCGTTAGCTGATGCTTGGCTCTCTCCCCACTCTCTCCAGCGCCGCAACGCTGCATAAACCTTGGCCCGGGGTGCCCAGCCCCATCGGGAAGGGCGTTTCTCCCTGTGTGCACACAAACCGTCAGAAAAGCAGCCTCCTGAGCTGATAACTTTCTGATCTCTGAGGAGCCGGATGAGGCATCAGCAGCTTGCCAATGCCAAAACAAAGACTAGGTAGCAGCAGCAGGAGGGGACGACTCATGCTCTCGGCTGCACCAAGAGACCCCGGCCAGCTGCAGAACTCTGCCCCAACCCCAGCTGAGGTCTCCTGCTGCCTCTGGGTGTTGGTACTGCATCAGGAGCAGACACAGCTTGCCCTCAGTCTCCATCCCGTTCATCTGGAATCCAGGTCACTTGCACGAGGACCTCCTTTACACCGGCTTCTTGTGCCTGGAGGCTGGAACAGCGGAGAAACCAGGGGGACCAGGGAGAAACCAGCCCCAGTCATTTAAAAGAGAATTCTTAAAAAAATACAGCTCAAAGTAACCCAGCCCTAGAAGCAGAAGTTTTCACGTGGATGGTCAATGCGCAGATGAACACAAGTTCACTGCCAAGGTTTACTGCAGAGAAAGTAGTAAGCAGAACAGCTTACAGCACCTTTCGGGTTATACAGTTCCCTTCTTCATCTCCAGCACTTGCAGATGATTTCCCTACGTGTTGTCCCTTAAGACCCACCAACTCCCGCTTCCTTTTTGGCCCAGGCTGGTCAGGAAGACCTCAGGCAAATGGTGCCAAACCGACCTCGTCGTTTTTGGGGAGTGAGCAGTTGGAAAAAAAGTCACCCTTGGTGTAACCTGGCTGTGAGCCTGGCCCTGCCCATGAGTCCTCAGGAATGCTGCACCAGAAGGCGGTGCCGGAGGGGGGAAATCCTTCAGTGCTGTGGTGAGGTGATCTCAGGACCAGAGTCAAATAGCGACTTGTTGGCCACATAGGCTGCCTTTTACATAGACTACAGAGGGTCAGCAGGGCTTTGTTGCTTGATAAATCCGGTTCAGGTCCAGGATACCTCTGCCCAACAGCTGTGAGCTGGCCTGTTTTTTTCAGGATACTCAGTGATTGCCAACATTGTCTGGGAAAAATGAAACTTGGGTGTGTCTGTGTGTGCGGCTGCAATGCTGATTAATTAAGTCTCATTTCTGACTCGGGTCTGGGATTGCCCTTCTGCCAAATGATCCAGGAGCAGCATGGAAAGGGAGAGCTCCACAGCACTGGCACCAGCCAGCACTTCCAGACACCCTGAGCTGTGCAAACCCAAGGAGGAGTGATGCCTTGAGCCAGGGCAGCTCACATGAAAATATTTTACTTCTCCCCTCACAGGATATGAACCACACATAGAAGTCTCATGCTTTGTAAAAGGAAAGAGAAACCAGAGGGACTCCAGCAGTTATACAACATGTAGGAGCTGTTTGAGAGCTGCCTCCTGAAGGATTAGCTACAAATCCTTGTTCCCTTTACAGCTGTAGCCTTGTGTCTGTGCTCATCCCATAAAGCAGTGTAGAAATGAATAATAAAAAAGGACAGCATTAAGTAAAGTAACACAGGAACTCTCGTGTCCATGTGGTATTGCCTGCCAGATGTAAAGTATCTGTCTAGACAAATCTGGGAATTATGCAAGCTCAGAATTCCTGAATAACCATTCCTTTCCAACATTGTGGAACATTTGCCATACCCACTGAAAATACACACAGAAAAACACGGCGGGGGGGAAAAACCCCTTCAATTCCAACAACCAGGAAACCTAAATGGTAGCAGTATGTTGGATGAGAGATGGTATAAATGTGGGAATATGGAGCGATGTCCCTGCTTGTGTGCACACTGACTCATCGGCTGCCCCGAGGAGCCAGGATCATCCCTGTTACTCACTCCTGTCTCAGCAGAAATGGAGCAGGCTCCGTTGTGCTTCTTGTGGTTCTCTGCTGCCTGATGCCCTGGACAAGGTACAGAACCGCTTGTTTCCACTCTTCCAGAGCTGTTTGTTTCCACAGTGCTCAGACAAGCAGAAGGAATGAAAAAAAAGAGGGAAAGATGGGCTGTCCTGGTGCAAGCCACCACAGAATAAAAATAAATCACTCTTGGCCTGGGAGAGCGAAAAATAAGCAGGACAGAAAACATGGAAATCCCACTCTGGCCCGGAAGCCGCTGCTGGCTCTGAGCAGTGCCCAGGGATCACCAGGGCTGGGAGTTTAGCACAACTCTAGAGTTGTAGTGACCCTTTTTGGTATTCTTGGGAAACAACGGCCCAGCCAGAGGAGACAGAAGAATGGAGCAGGCAGGAACTCTCCCTGCAGCGCAGTGCAACCCAGGAAAAGGATAACGCATTTCTCAGTAGTATATGAAGAAAAATCGTTTTTAAAAAGGCACAGGTTGTGATCCAGCAGTCATCCAGTTTGTGACAGTTTTATCACTGACTCCAGGGGAACAGGATCAAACCCTCCGAGGGTGCATCCAAATAGAAACATCACTTGTGTTCAGTTTGAGGTGACATTGGAGGAAAAGGGTTGTTTATCAATCCAGCCTGGCCCCTTCAGTGCTGCAAATGAGAGAGATAGAGAGCAGCATCATGTCAATTCTGTCCTCCCAGCCCTAAGAGAGAAAGAGTAAAGAGCAATTGGGAGGATGAGTGATAAAACAACTGCTTGTACCACTCTTTGGAGGCAATCAGGGCAATATTTACGCAGGGCCAGCGGGCTGCAGCAGGACATCACGCCCGAGCCATCATTGGATCAGCAGCCCGGAAAGCAGATGTGCCAATTTCCTGTCCTTGATGATGATGGGCCCTAATTACGCCAGAGCTGTGGCAATGTCCTTTCTTGTGCATGACCCCTAATTTGGTTTCATGAAGTCATCTGTGCCAGGTTCTTCCGGCTGCAGGGCTGGGGCGAGTGACAGTCACGAAGAGCCGTGTGCTCTGTGTGCCCAAACACCTGGCCCATGCTTTGAACAAACAAAATTCAACTGGGAACAAACAAAATTCAGGCAACCCACTAGGATCTGGGTCAGTTGCTTGGCTTGTTTTACCTCTTGCAGGTTATCATGACTGCTGATAGGAAGCTGTGTCTTGGGGGGAGCATTCCAAGAGAGGTGTAGGCACTCAGCAGAGACCAGCTCTTAAGAGACTGTTCATTTGTGGGGGGATGGGTTTTGGAATTGGGGGACAACACACTCTCCTTTGCTTTTTCACCAGGGAGATTCCCTTGCTGGTATTGCTGCTGGTGCTTTTTTAAACTTTTCACCATTCCTTTCCATGGTTTTTGCAAGTTTATTTGGGTTTTTTCGTTCCCCTTTTGTTCCTCTTTTTCTTTCCTCCTCATAATTTGAGGGGTTCCCCAATTTTGATGTTTGCCAGCAGAGCATTTATTTTGTTTATTTATTTATTTAAACAGAGGCTTTTATAAGTTTGGGAGAGGCTTTTTGGATGGCATTGTGGAGTTTTTTTCAGCTTTTTTCTTATGTGATATTTTGAGGAAGCTTCTTGGGGTTTCAAATTTTTATTTATTTTTTCTTCCTTTTTTTCCACCAGGAGCTCTTTGTGGAATTAGACATTTGTCTTTTTGTGCAGGTCCTGCTTTGCATGGGTAGGGTCACCGCTCCTGGTTGCTCCTGGGCCCAGCCACACCCACCAGGAGCTGTTTGTTGTTCCCTGTTTGTGAGACTCTGGTTATTGTACTGGCAGCTCCCATCTCTGTTCCTGGGGATGACCTGGGCTTGCTGCTGCTGCTAGTGAGAGAGGATGGTGCTTGGGAGTTTGGCACAGAAGTAGCGTGGAGGTCTGCAGGGCAGTGAGAGGTGGAGACACTGCTCCCAGGACATCAGGGATGTGCAGTGGGGGCTTGGTGGCCACATGGTACCTGCTTCTTCCTATGCCTGGTGGAGCAGGAACTGTCTGAAGAAAGATGGGGTGCTGGCACAGGTGAGACTGGGGTCTGGCCTGTGGGAGCCTGGTGGAGGAAAGAGCTGGAGGCGGAGGGTTTGGGGCTGTGTAGCACCAAGAGGAGCGGGTGGGGAGATGCCAGACTTTTGGTGGAGCTTCTGCGGTGACCTGCCTGCAGGTAAGAGCCAGGGCACATGGGAAGAGGGCTGACTGGAGGTGGTGCTGCCATGAAAGGGGAAGGAGGCTCCACAGTGGGGCTGGGTGGCAGCTTGTGCCACCTGGAAGCTGGAGAAGGGCTCTGACCCTGCCTTTTGTAGCAAGTGAGGGAAGGAGCACTGTAGAGTGAGGCTCTAGGTGCTGGGCATGCAGGGGGTGGGGATTGGAGAGCCCTTGGGAGGGGTCAGACAGCTCCAAGGAATGCTTGAGCAGGTCCTTGTGGCATGGCAAGTGTGGGAAGAGCCAAACTTCCAACTGTCCCTGCTGGTGCAGGATGCCATGTGGACACTGGGGTGGATGGATCTGAGATCACTGCGATAGGATTACCCGCTGTGGGTGCAAAGCTCCTCTGGGGCAGGCTGGCTGTGTGCCTGAGGCTGGGAGAGGTGGGCACCAGGATGTAGGGGAACTTCATCACCACACAGCTAGAGCTGAGCACTGGGGCAGGACAGCCATAGAGGTGTGGTCAGGATCACAATCACGGAATATTCTGAGTTGGAAGGGACCCATGAGGATCACTGAGTCCAGTTCTTGAGTGAATGGCCCATATGGGGATGGAACTCACAACCCTGGCATTTTTAGCACCAGGCACTCAGCAAGTGAGCTAATTTGGGGTCAGCTCCCTCTGTGGTTTTAAGGCCTGCCTCATCAGAGATGTAGATTTTTGATCTAGACTTGGTGTTGACCATGCTTTGAGCAGGAGGTAAAACCATCAGAGGTACTTTCCAACCTGATTGGGTGATTTTCCTTCTTGCCTGCACTTGGCTGCAGCACCGTTCCACTGCCCACTGTGTAACTTCAGATTAGTGAAGATTTGTACACCAAACTCTGGCCAGACCATCTAGAGGATATGCTTGGGGAAACACCACATTCAGAAGGTAGGATGGGATTTTTATTGCAGTCAGCTCCTGGTTCTGCTGCTATCAGACCGCAGGGCAGGAAGGGTGCGTGTGGCAGTGTTTGTTGGCTCACTCACAGCCCTGCCTGGTTATTCACCAGCCAAATCGCGCCGGTAACTTGGCATACATCAGCCTTACCGTGTTCGTGTGAGCTGCTTCCCCAGCTTCCTGGATGACAAGTGTTTCTGATCATCAGTGTGACTATGCTGGCCTTAAGACAGGAGTGAAGCAGCTGGGATGTGTCTTATCTGACTAGTGTTTACATCTGTGTGACTCTGAATTACCTTCTCCTCAATTTCTCCACATGTGAAAAGTTCAACTTGTGCTGTATGCACTTATGTCCTGTTGTCTGTCATCCAAGATTTTATCCCTTTCTCTTCCTATGTCTGGGCAGTTAGGATGGGTGGAGGTGGAGCACTGCTGACTGGATTGCAGGCTTTATTTTCTGCAGTGCTTTTGGCAGGGCAGCAAATGCTACAAGGGCAGGAAGGGTCGTGTCCCTTCCCTCAGGGAAAAGCGGGTGAAGCAGCTTGGCAAGGGCTTCATATGTTTTCATGGATCAGCTCAGCGGGGTGTAGAAGGTAGTGTGCTTGGCATTGCTTTTGGGGAACAGTTATAGTTGCCACACAGAAATAGCCACAGGAAGAGAGCTGAGGTACTGCACTGTCCTCCCCATGGGGCAGTATTTTCATGTTCATATTGAATTCTTGTGCCTGTAAGAGGGCCTTTTAAAGGAAGTGTTTTGCTCAGCAAAGCTAATCAAGAAGCAAAATAGCTCATGGTACAACGGTACCATAGTACCATAGCCCAAGACACCTGTAGCGAAGTGTGTTGAGCAGGAAGGGCCTTCAGTCCCTGCTGAGGATATGCAAAGATGTGGTTTAGTTCCTTGGAAAACTCATTTCCTGGGTCGGAGATGGTGATGAGTCAGTGTGCATTCACCTGGGCAGCTCCTCTTGTGGCACAGACAAGCCGTGGTTCATAAGCTCCTCAGCAGCTCCCTGCCAGTCCTGTGCTCTCTCTCTTCCTCTACTCAGGAGCATTTACTTGTTTTGCTTGTTGTTCCAGGATTTTGTGCCCCTGCCCTTGCAAGAACTGTCAGAACCAGCTGCACCTCGGAGAGCGAGCCTGCCACCATGGGCTTGGGAAAGGTCCTGGGTGCACACAGAGCACAAGAACTGGGAGATGGTGTCAGCTGCAGTGAGTGGGCAGATGTTCCAAGTAGGCAGGTCTTTTTTGGAACCAGTCTACTGCTCTGCAATTAGTTACGCCCTTAGAAATAGTTTACTTGGGAACTCATCAGCAGGGATCAGTGTGCCAGCAATGTTTGTCCCCTCCAGGACTGCATTGCAATCTCAGCCTGTGTTCTCAGCACCTTCCCTGTTACCTGCCTGCCACCCAAGTGCTTGCTTAGTCTGGAACTGTGGGAAATGGCAGTTGGTTCTCCAGAGTTTTGCTGGGAGAGGTGAACAATGTGCACCCCTGAGTTTGGTGTGCTCAGCATGTTTTCTCCCAAAAGTTTTGGAACTGCTTTGCAGGCACTAAGTGCAAGGTTGGCCACAGGCAGGAGTTACAGAGAGAGCACAGACTGAGCTAGAAACACGGCAACTGCTCATCAACGCTGTCCGTTCTTATCTGCAGGAAGTGAGGAATAACCCCCATAAATCCTGTCCTATAAATCAAACCCTGCTGAGTTCAGCTCTCATGAGCCGTGTCACAGATCCTGGATGAGCAGCAGGGAGAGGTGCAGATGCGTCACCAGCAGGGAGTCAGCACCTCGCTGCCTCAGGGGACCTGGTTGTACACACAAACATCAGCCTGCTCTGTCCTTATCTTAGACACACTGTACACTTTTCCAGATGGGCAGGTAACATTAGTGCAAGGTGTGACACTGGATGTGCATGTTAGTAATGTTTGAGTGTGAATGCTGAGTGGGGCTGGTGTTGTCTGAGGAATCAACAGGAACATCAATCTGAGAGGTCCAAGTCCCCTAGAGATTGCTAGCCAGCGTGGGCATGTGTTAGCAAGGCTGAGCAGCCACAGCTGTGGCACTGGTTCCTTGCAGCCAGGGCAGCAAACCTTGCGGGTTAATACTCACTTTTCCAGTTTCATTTATACTGGAGTCTCCTGGTGCAGTCACTGGGGGAAAGGAGTATGTGTGGGGAGGTGTGGATTGTAATGCTGCATCCTGGCAGCACAGGGGCCCTGAGTCTGTACAGCATCCCGAGTGTCTGGATATATCATCCAAACTAACACTCACCTGTAACTGGAAGCCAACGTAAAAATAATGGCAAGTTTCTCTGGGGCCTTGGCTTGGGTTCTTCCCCCTGTCCTGCCTTACAGAAATATGTGCCATCTCTGCTGCTGCATGGTGAGAGACAGCTCCCATCTTCAGGTGGAGATTTTAGGGGTGTGCAATAGAAAGACTCAAATCTCTGTGCCTCATTTGTAAAGTTCCTAGGCATTCTGGAATAAGATGCATAACAAGAAACACCAAACAGAACACTAAAAACACCAAAAAAAAACCCCAAGCAAAACAGACCAAAAAACCCCCCAAATCAGTTTTTCAGCTGTTGTGCTGAGGGAATTTTCATTCAGCATCTTGAAGGAAGTGTTTCATGTCTTGCAGAATGGAAGTTACTGAATGTAGCTCATCAAGGCAGAATGCTGTGATATAATTTAGAAGCTCATTAGAGATCATAATCACAGTGACAGATGTTGGTGGGAAGTAGGAACCATCACAAAGAAAAATAGGGAACTGTTTGTCATGAGGGTACTAGATCATATGGGGGCAACATTTTCTGAGATATCTAAGGGGCTTGATTATCACTTGGAGGTTTCCATCTAGGTTTCTTAGTGTATAAATTGCTTGGAAAATAAGACTGAAGCATCCAAATATTGAAAGGCCTTTTGAAGACTTTGCTTGTAAGAGCCATAAATTGAAATTGTGTCTGCTAACCCGTGTTGGAGCAGGGCATGCCCTTCTCTTGGGTGACCTATGCATACCACAGCATCTCTGAGTGTCAGATGGGATGGGAGCTGTGCTGTGAGGTGGGAGAGCTGTGCCTCGGTAAGGAACAATGGAAGCAGCTGGATTGTGCAGGTAGCTGGAACATGGGCTCGTGGCACATGCTGCAGAGAAGAAGGCTTTTAAGGGTTGCCAAAAGGTGTTACTTGGCCTGTTACTGGGGTGAGTGTGAAATCATCACCAGATTTGGAGATGCGCGCTCTTCCTTTTTGCTACCCACTTCCTCTGGGTTGCACCATCGAGATTGAGACAGATTCTGCAGATCCTGTGCACAAGGGGTGACTTGGATGTAGATGCCAGCATGAGAAGCTCGTGTGTGCGCGGCTCCGTGGGAACGGAGCAGAAACCCTGGTCTGTTGGAAGTCGTGGGTGACAGGGCCACAGTGGGGGGGGTTGAGCCCCCGTTGCTATTGCTCCTGTGTGATTTGGACGTGCAGAGATGGAAAAGGGGCTGGTCGCCAGCCTTGGGAAGTGGAACTGTGGGGCCTCAGTAGTGGAAGTAGGTTAACAGAACCATCATTAGACTGTGCTGGCATGTGGGCTCACTGGGGTGTGAAGTCACCTGGTGGAAGCATTGCCCAATAACAGAAATTCCCTAGCAGAAAATGAGCTTTTGTTGCTGCGGTGCTGTTCTTCTGAGGTGTTCCATCTGCTTTACAAAGAGTGTCTGACTGAGCCCAGCAACGCTTCCATGAGAACAGTATCTCTAGTGACAGCTTCCAGCTGTCTAGCAGATGAGAGCACCCAGGTGTAATGGCAAACAGGGAGGGAATTATAACCATCCCATTTTGCTGAGGGAGGGATGCTCTTGCAAGACAAAAAGGGACCACCTAGTTGGTCTGTTTGACAGCTGAATGTCCTTAAGTAGGCACTAAAAATGTGGGTGTGGAGTGTGCTGTAAGTTCATACAAGCAAATAAAAGAGAGTAAATCCAAATAGTTGGATTAATTTTACTTTTGGAATTTGGGCTAAGCAATTTTAGACAGTTGCTCTGAATGATCTTTAAACTTTTGTGTGAAAAAGAGGAGAGCCCAGAAGGACCACCTCGCAGCTCAGCCTGGCACAGCCGTCCCGGCTCTCAGTGGCCCTGGCAGGGCAGGAGGGGCTGCCATGTGCCACAGGGCACAGAATGCAGTTAAAGCCCTGAACTGGTGCTGTGGCACAGATGATCTCCATAAACTGTGATGACATTAATCTAATGTATGCGTTCTCCTAGGAATGTGAATACCAACAAATACAAATCCCATGCAAATGAGGCGCTCGCGCAGTATGTGCAAGTGGCTGAACATCTGAGGACTCAAATATTATATCAGAAGTTGTTTGCAGACGTGCCTATTCCAAAATTTGCTGTTACACTGCCCTTCTGTGTTCCCATGGGAACTCTCAGGTAAGGGAGAGACGTGCTCCAGCTAGAAGAAGTTTGTGAAGTAAAACGTGGCTTTCCTGCAGGATTCCTCCTCCTTCCCGAAGCCTGCAGCTCCTTCAGATGCCCGGCTGCCCAGAAAGACTCCCTGAAGCCTCTGTGGTTTCCCCTTGGGGTGGGGGAAAGGTGGATGTTAAGCGTTCCTGAGAAAAGGAAGCAGTACCCTCTGCCAACTGGCAAAGAGCAAGTGCTGGCACCAACTGCAGGAGAGAAATTATTCACTCGTTCTGCAGGAGCGCGTATTGGGAATCCCTCTCCCAGTCCTTGCCTGGCTCTTCCAGCTGTGCCTGCTGCAGCCCAGGTGCTTGAAGGGGCTTGGCGGTGTGTGTCCTAAAGGGGCTGGAAAGCTCTTTGGGATGGTGTCTCTCAGGTGAGAAATCTTTGCATCTCTCAACTGAACGAAGAGAGAAGCAGAGGGCAGCTGAGGGCTTTGCAAGAGGCTGCAGGAAAGGAAGGAGGGAGTGAATTTACTGCTCCTACGCCCTCAGCCAGCACCATGGGTAATTCAGTTTGCAGCAGGAAGAGAAAAAGGTAGGAACAAGTGTGAATTGTGCAAGAACACCAAGTGTAAAACCCCATAGCCCTTGTTTTGAGGTTGTTTTTTTTAGTTGCTGGGGAAAGCTCAAGTGCTCAAAACGGAGCTAGATCTTGTAAAACAGGAGTATGATGCATGCAGCAGGGTTCATAGAAACACCCCAGGAAGAACAGGAGAAAAATAACCCAGCAGTTCAAGTACAGACAGTCAGAGGTGATGCAATCCATGTGGAGGGACTGGGGTGCAGAGACGTGGACCTCAATGAAAACAAGCAATAGGAGAGGCAGAAGGATGTGTTGTTGTAAATATCAAACCACTCAGGTTATTCTTTCCTCCTGAAAGCATAGTTGCTTGTGCAATCAAGACAAGGGATTTAGGAGAGGGAGCAAGCCTGTCCAGGGGCCTATATCCCACACGAAGACTGTTCTCCCTTAAAGGTGGCCAGATTTTGTGGTGGCACAGGGAGACTGCAGATGGGAGCTGTGAATGGCCCTGGAGAGGCGCCTGTCCTGGCGGTGGCAGTGGGTGCTTGCCTGGCTCCAGAAAGGGGTTGCGTCCAGAGCACGGGAGTACGGCTTAGAGGGGCGGTTGGGTTTTCTTTGCTCGTCTAGAGCTCATGGATATGATGAGCAATGTACCATGAGACCCCTTCCAGCTTTCCCCTTACTCTGTGCCCTCGGCTGCTCAGAGGGTTCCAGGGGGCTGCTGACTTCTGTGCTGAGAGAAAATAACCTGCTGTCTCTTAGGCAGTGGCAAATTGTGTGGGCTGAGATTGCATTTACTCTTAGCCTAAGCCTGCAGGTATTCCATGCATAGCCCCCCTTAATGAAAAGCCTCAACCTCTGCCAGCAGGTTAAGAGTTAGGGCCAGCAACCCCTGGCATGTTGATAAATCTTCGTCCTTAGCTCATCAAATCCCCAGCCTTCTCGTTCAGAGGGATTCACAAGAGGTAATACAAGACTGACCTTTGCTCTGCCATAAATGCAGGTGCACGTGAACCAGCTCAATCAGTGGGCTCTTTTTTTTGGCTCCCTTCACTTGAGGTAGTTCATCTCACCCGGCGGCTGCAGGAGCAGTGCAGCATCCTGGCAGCACAGTGCGAGGCACTTGGCTTTCCCTGTCCCCTCCTTTGTCAGCTCCTCCAGGTGGCTTTTCCCAAGCCTCCCCTTTTTGACCCTGTGGAACTGTAATTCCCTCTCCCTGTGACTTCCTATCTTTCAAAATCCTTTGTAATTCTGACAAGTTTGATTTTTACTGCAGTAAGGGAAAAACGTAGCTTTTTTTGATAGCCAGATTGCATGTTTGTTTGTTCTTTTATTTTTGGCTTCTTAGGAGCTTTTTGCCTTCTTAGGAGCTTTTTGCCACTTTTCACTTTCTAATTGTCTCTTTTTCTAATCCAGGCACTTACGCTCAAAGCCAACATTTCTTATGGCAACTGTTTATCACCTGCTGGCTAGAACGGAATAGAAAAAACCCAGATTCTGGCTGAAGGACCTACAAAAGTAGGAAAATATAAAGGCATATTTTAAGGATAGAATAGAAAGAAGCAGTGTTTAGAGGTGGATGACCTGGCTGAATGCAGAGCTCCAGCTTAAGCTTTAGAACAGAGTTATCTCTGTAACTGGAAAGGAGGAAAGTGGGATCCCAGCTTATGTTGCAGGGGAAAAAGCCTACCAAAAAGGAATTGCTTGGGCACCCAGATGGTTTGCAGCTCAGCACAATGCACTGGGGACTGGCAGGAGACAGGTGGTAATGAGCAGGTCTGATGTGCAACGGAAGTCAAGCAGAGTCAGTATGGGCAAGGGACCCTGGTGAGGGAGGTTGTGCTTGCTGAAGTGGGATGCTGCAGTGCAAGACTGGTAAAGAAAGGAGCAGCAATCCTCAATCTCTTTTGGAAAAAGGCATCTATGTGTCTTGAATAACACTGTCATGTCTGGAGATGGCTGAATTTTTCCAGGACTCCATAGGGTGACAGTATTTTGCTGAGACTGTGTGCAGGGAGTCATGGGTTTGTTGTTGTTTTTAACAACGTAGGTTAAGCAATAGGCTGGAAAAACAACGTGTTTCTTGGAGGCCTTGGTATCTGTTCCTCCTGCCAAGGTTTTCCTGGTCCCCTGGTGTCGCTGGGAGGTGCGGGATGCTGTGTGCCAGCTCGGGGGATGTACAGCAGCCCCGCTTCCAAGGCAGGAGTGAGCTGCAGAGTGACTTGTGAATGGGCTTGATCACTCCTGTAATTTCAGTCTCTGTGGACACTGATAAACCGAAAGATAGAGGCAATGGTGGCAACGGATAATGATAAAATGTTTGTTGTGAATGGGGAGGCTTAATGTTAAACAGCAACATTTTGGAATCCTTTAGCACAGCAAGATCCCAGGCAGAGATGACAAGCTCTCTGTAGATGAGAGGAGCACCCAGAGTAGCACTGTCAGAGGAGATTAATGGAATTGGGTGTTGATTCCTGTTTACCTGCTGGTGCTGGCTCTGGAAGGAGGGCTTCTGCCTTGGCTGGTGGGGTCTGAAGCCTTTAGTGATGCACAAGTGCTCCATGTGAGCCCTTTGCATTGCCCTGACACCTCGGTGTTGGTGCTGCCAGCCCTTCTGGGAACTAGCCCCCAGCCACAGACCATCCCTTTGTCTGCGGCTGCTGGCCAAGCCCCGGCTCACCGGGACGGATCCCAGCCCAGGTCAGAGTTTGGCAGCCGCCATCCACCTTGGACCACGTGTCTGAAATCCTCAGTTTCCGTCTCAGCTATTGTTTCCGAGGGTCTGTTCACAAAAGCTTTGTCCGCCTGCTTGCTTTGCAGTAGCCCGTGAGCGTGGCCAACCCACCTGTGTTCACCAGGAGGTTATTCGTGGCTGAACAAGCTTTGCTCCACACAACTGATCTGCTTAAGTGCACTTCCCGTCCTTGCTTTCATTCCACTAGTCAGGCTGCAAAGATAACCTCTGTCTTTGTTCTGATGTGAGACCCTTGCGTAGGTACACAATCTTCCTCATAGTGTATCCTTTAAAATAGATAAAATGCCTTTTCTGAATTGCAATTTAGATTGATTTTGATAGAGAAGGTGGCGGAATCATATACAGAAGGAAAAAAATCTTTTAAAATGAGAACAGAAGCAAATATAGTTTAGTAGTATACTTGTTACAGAATGAACAGCATATTGTATGTGCTGTGTTAGAGGTATGTTATGAATAACAAAAGCACTGGAGCATTTACATATTTGTTTTCAGAAATCCTGGCAGTTGGATTTCACCATTCTGCGCCTCTTTGCCAGAATCACTAAACAGTGGTACATATGGCTTCTGAAGTACCATATGCCGTGGAAAACGTTAGCTGATGCCTATACTGATGCGACACGCTATAGTCTTTATTTAGATTTTTTTGCAGTTTTGAACAAAGAATATTAGATCATGCAAAACATTGTGCAAGCAGTATGGAGTAGTACATACAGGAAAACATAATGCATTGTGCCCAGAGAAAAGCCAGCTAAGAAAAGGGGAAGAAAGGACAGTGTCAGGAATTAGAATGTGCACGTGCCAAGAAATGCATCAAAGGGTGGGACACGGCTTTGTGCGGCCAAGGCAGGAGGCTTTCCAATGCTTGAAGCAGAGTCAAGAGCCAGAGCTCCATGGATGTGCAGGTTTTGAATCAAGTCCTGTTTCTAAGAGATGCTCCCTGTTACAAAAAGCAGTACTCAGGCTTAAATCTACGTATGTTCTTGAAATCCTTGGAGAGCAAAGGAAGCCATGTGCATGAGTGCTTTCTTACAGAGCCCTCCTTGTAGGATCAGGGATAACTCTGCTCTCTCTCCCATATCATTGTCTGAAAATAATGATGATGAATACAATGAGTTTTGCGAGAAGCATCTTGAAAACAAAACAAAATATAGTTTCCCACACAGTGACCACCATGCCCAACCTGGCATTAAAAAAATGAATCCAGGATTTTGTTTTGGCAAGTTTTTAGAGCACTTTTCCCCTCAACCCACCATTTCGCCTCACTATTACTGCACTCACGTCACTGATGCTGGTGGCAGCGCCGAACACTGAGGGGAGCCAGATGCTGGGGCTGTTGGGAGTAGCCAGAGGAGAAGGTGACCCTGAGGAGAAGGAGAGCAGGGAGGTGTTTCTTGCCACCATGGCTCCCTGCCTAAGCACTGCCCTGCTCCCCCCTTTCCCTTTTCTTCTGGCTCCTCTGTGTGCAGACCACTGCTCCACGAACACTTAATTGGCTTAACTTTAAGCACCAGAGTAGATCCAATGGGATTACTCAGATATTTAAATGAAAGTATAATGTTTGGAGAAGCAGGAGAAGCATCACATCTCTGTCTCTTGATTTGGCTCCTGCTCTTAAAGCCACCCAGTTCTAGTGTCTGAGGATGAGAGGTTACGGGATTCACACAGCCTCTGCCAGAAGTGTGCTGGGGTGTGTGTGGTACAGCAAATGTTAAACCACAAAAAGTAGGAAATTGGGGAAATCTCTTATAAAGTGCAGACATTAGTTGGTTGAGGCCGACAAACTAACCGGAACAGAGACAAACCCAGGGCAGAAACAGAAGGTGAGTAAGACTCAGTCCAGAATGCAGCCGGAGCAGAACGACTTGCTGGGGAGGTGGGAGCAGAAAGAAAGGGCTCACAGCTGAGCTGTGCCGCAGATGGCCAATCAGGGGACGTCGGGGAAGCCGCTGCCTGTGGGAAGAGCACTGGTGGTGTCAGAGATGGGCTCCACCATGGAACAGTTGTGCCGGCCTGGGAGGTCTCTTGGTGTACATGGGGATTTAATAGGACAGGTAATTGCAGAGAGGCCAGTGCTGGGGGAGAAGCCTGTAATTCCCTCCCTGGCTGAAAGAAGTGGTGCTGCCAGTGGTCTTTCATGGTACAAGCAAAAGTAGTGGAAAATTTAAGAAACTGAGGCTGTTTCACAGGAATTATCTGAGGCAAGAGCTGCGTGTGTGTGTGCAGGTAGCATCTCACACATTTTATGAACCACTACCTGAATGGTTGTAAACAGAAATAGAAGTCAGAATGGAAGCTAAAGGAAAGCAGGGCTGAGGGGAGCTTTCAATTAGCACCTGTTTGAGGTGGCCTCCCAAGTTTCCTGTAAAGCACATAGTGGCTCAAATTCAAGCTTCATTATGTGGTTGGAAATTTATTAAATTAATAAGAGGGGAAGATTAACATCCATACGTCCATCTCCAATTGAGGTGTTTTAATTCCTTTGTAGGATCAAGTACCTTCCCAGAGCTTCTGAGCAGAGGAAAATGGAGCCTCTCTTCCCAGAGAACGATGTTTGTAGCGGTGCCAAGCAGGTGCCCCTTCCTTCCACCTCTGGTCTCCACATCTCTCGTAGGGAAGGGCGGTGAGTGCCCAGCCTGCCCTGGGTGTGCAGCTGCCCCTTTGGGCTGTGAACCAAGCTGTCAGGGCCAGCACTGAGCCCACTATGTCACAAGCAGGGCGGCTGTCCAGGCTGCAGCAGGTAGACCCCCAGAGGGGAAGGACACGTGAGCCAGGCTGCCCACTGAGCAGGTCAGCGCAGCTCCCTCCCCTGGCCTGGGCGGTTTTCCTGGCTGTCCTGGCATGGATCTCCCTGCATTGTTCTGTGTGTCCTCCATGAGCACAAGCAGGCCATTTGCTGCATTAGCCTTATTATGTTTCCTTTCCAAAAAACATCCACCACTGTCTGCCCTGTGGTTTGGAAACGGGTTAACGCCTTCCCCTCCCAAACCTCAGCTCACCAGCACATCTCCCTTGTGCTGCAATTATTAAATGACACTTCACAACTTCATCTCCTCTCCTGCTACATCTGCTTGCTGCTCCCATGTGCAACCCCGCTCACATCCCAAACATCTAAATGCATTGTTTCCTCTGTTTCTCCTGCCAGCATGGAAAGGAGCCATCCCTGAAGCAGGATTGCCTTTGAGCTGGCAGCAGACGAGTGATTGGCATTGGGCAGCACTGCTGAGACTCTGGCAGGCCGTTTAGCAGAGAACCTTGGCTAATGAATGTCATCCACACCTAGCAGATGTGCCACTGCCTGCCATGCCAGATTTTTTACATAATACAGGGCTGCTGGACACGACAGTGCTTGGGAAAAGCCAGCGAACGACTCGTGCCTTCAANGGGAGGGAGGGAGGGAAGCACATCCGCGTCTCCCGGTCCTCGACCCGGGTTTTATCAATGCGTAAATCGTATTTGTGTTGCTTTCGCTCACGTGCCAGGGCACCTTAAAAGAAAAACCCACCACCCTTTTTTTTTGGTCCCCTGTGCTTCCAGCCCGGGCTCCTGCTGGTCCCTCCAGCCGCCCGCCGGATCACACGATGGGAACTGAGCAGGGGGCTCAGTGCCCCCCGGCAGCTGGGATGGCTGCGGGCAGGTGCCTGGCACCTGCATCTCGCCGCCGGCAGCATCCCGTGCTTCGTCTTTCCTCTCCTGCCCTCCATCGGAGGGAAGCAGCATTCGCCGGGCACAGCGGGGGTCCAGGGGGACCCCCAGGCACCCCGAGACCCTCCGAGCTTCCGGGACTTCCCCTCGCCCCGCCCGGCGCGGGAGTGGGGATGGGGCCACCTTCTAATCCGGGCGTAATCCCGGAGAGCGGCAGCAGAGCGGGCGGCCGTTAATCCCGGCCCGCCGCCGCTAATCCCGGCCCGTACCCGTGAGTCACTGCCGTGTCCCCGCGGGCTGGGGGCGATGTCCCCTTCTCAGAGCGTGCAGTAGGGTCCCGGGTCGAACCCCCAGCTTTCAGGGACGTAAATCTGTTAATGACCTAACTCGGTCATTAACCCGCTGTTTGCCCGGCGGGCGGTGGCGCAGGAAGGGGCGGGGGCCGCTCTCAAGTGGACGCTGCCCGCCCGGTGCTCCTGCAGCCCCCCCAGGCTTCTGCACCTCCTCTCCGGTCCGCCACCCTCCCGCCTCCCCCGCGTCCTTTTTGGGGTGACATCGTTGCCGGTTTTTTCTGTGCGCCCGGGAGCAGCGCGGCCGCGGGTGCAGCGAGGAGGGGCCCCCCCAAACAGCCTCCGGGGGGCAGCCTGGAAGGCCGGGGCGGCTTCGGGACGTGTCCTACATTATGGGGATCCCACTCGGGGGGGATCCTGGGGGTTGTTCCCTCCCAGTCGCCTGGAAGCCAAGTTCAGTGCGGCGTGGCCGGGCCGAGATGCAGCCGGGGAGAGCGTAAGGGGGGGTCGGTCCCGTGAATATCGTACCCCAATGAGCAATGCTCCGGCTCGCTGGCTGCGAGAGTTCAGGCGCCGATGCACCGTGTAACGCAGGTCGCTTTGCCGCTCTCCCCGTTTTTTAACTCGGTCTCTTTATCTTTCAATTGCAAAGCAATTAAAGGTCTGTATGAATCTGCGAGCATCCCTCCCCGCGGGGCCCTCTGATGCCCGCTGTATTGCCCTTTAGATGCCTCTTCCTTTTTTTGTTTTACAATTGTTGTATCAATATAATGCTTCCTTTCTTCCTCTGTCTCTATAGATACAGATATACAAGGCAAACCAAAGGTTTCGGCTGCTATTCAGTGCCTCCTCATTTGTCCCAGAGCCGTAACAGTGGTGCCCTTTCTCTTCTGGCTGCTTTTCCCTGCTTCTGGAGCAGCAGTTATGGGAGAAGCAGATGGCTACTGATTGGGTGAGCTTTGTGGCTTTAATACTGAATACTTTATGGAAAAGGACTTTATCATGCTTGGTTGGTCAGAGGAACAACGGGATAAGATTTATGACTAGAGAAAATAAATCTTTTTAAGTTTCAAGCTCCTTCACACACCCCACGTCAAGTTGCTGTAGCAGAGCTGGAGCTGAAATCCTCAGCATCTTTATTTTTTCCCTACCCCCCGCCCCGTCTGTCTGTCCTTTCACTGCTCTCCCCACCCCCTCCGCGCCAGGCTTCAGCAAACCTTTGCTAACTTTAGGGACTGTCACTCACTGGAGACGCCAAGGCCTTCAGAGCCCTCAGGCAGCACCAGGAAGGGAAAGGCCATCTCTGCATGGGGATTATCCACATGACAGGAGTGTGCTGGGCAGTCAGCTCCCGCCAAAGGTTGGCCAGACATAACTGAACAGCCACCCAGTGTCCGGTGGGGAGCTGTGAGTGACATCTTCATGGACCCGACAGCAGGGAGGCTGTGTGGCCACCAAAGAGACGTCTAGGCCACCGCTCTGAGCTCAGGTCTCCTAAGGAGATGGAGCCCAGCACTGCCCGACCCCATGCACCCCATGCTGGGCAGCGCTGGGCCAAGAGCTGTGGGACTATCCCTCTGGGGCCCATCGTCTGCATTGTCCTCCAGCTGCAGCCTGGCTTCTGCCTGGCCTCACACCGAGGCATGGCCAGGGCCATGCTGTGGGGTGGGCTCTGCCCCAGCATGGGACGCTGGTGGTGGCACACAGGGACATAAAAGCCCGAGGGTGTACAGGAGGCAGAAGCAGATTTTAATCCTGCAGGGGTTCCCCTTCTTCCATTTCTCTCCCTTTTCTGTCCTTCATAGCTAATCATGTCTTCTGCCAGGCTGTTAAACATTTGAAGGAAGGTGAAGCTAGGTGAAAGCTTTCCAGGTTTTAAACCTTGATGCTGCTGTCAGGCCAACTAAGGAGGAAAAGCAGAAAGCCTGAGAAAAATAATTTTGAGATAGAAAGTCAGCAGTGGTAGTGGGCTATGTATGAACCGTTTAACCAGCCACCTATATTATGTTCAGTGGTCTAGGTTTTGGTCATGAAAAAAAAAATTTCTGTGAGCCTTTGGTGAATATGCAAATTAACATTTCTAACTAGACTCTGTGCTTGCTTGGAAGAAAGTAGAGGGGAAGTTCAGGCACCACCAGGGGTGAGCAAACAGCCAAGGTGCCTATGCTGTGTCTGAACCTTTAGAAAGCAGGTGGGGAAGGTATGTCAGGTTCTGCTGGGGTTCCTGGGGAGCAGGAACATTTGCTCCTTGGCGTGAACCACAGCTAAAGCTATTATCTGGCCCTTTTTAGGGATCTGTGGTTTTGTGGCATGGCGGTGACCTGACCTGGGAGTACAGCATTGGTGAGGTGAGGCTGAAGGGTCAGAGGGAATAGGAAGGGACAGGCACCCCCAGTGTGTTTGGGAGCTGATCTGGAAACAGGACAGGACATTGCTGGTGTGCCTCAGCAGGGACCTGGAGGTACGCAAACATTCATCTGGTTGTGGGTCTGAGGATTCCCAGTGGGATCCCCTTGCTGCTCGGCAGAACTAGCAGTGGGAGAAGCACTGCTCCTCCGTGCGCCGTGTCTGCAGTGTGGTGGTGATGTCTTTGGCACCCCAGCACAGGGCTTCCCCAGGAAAGGTGCCATCCACGAGCCTGGTGACAAGCAGAAGGGACGGTTTGCGATTCAGCTGAGGCCCCAATTTATTTCCACTACAGAGGCCTGTCTGTCTCCAAGGAAGGGAACCATTCTGGCTGCATTTCTCCAGGCACCAGGAAAGCTTGTGGCTCTGCATTTGGTTTTTAGTGGATTTTCCATTCCACCTGGTGTGCACCTCCTGGGGACCACAGCTGGCCCTGCCTATGGAGCAGTGGGCAAAGAGGGCAGCAAGGCAGTTTTGAACATCCCTTTGTGCCCCCTCCNGTGAGTGTGGCTCAATGAGTGTGTGCTTCTGGGCACTGGTGTGTTCTCTCGATGATTTTATTTTATGAGTGACTTTATTGCAGTCACCTGGGAGCTGACTCTCATCTGTGTATGCATCTCCTCATAGGAGTAAGCACACACCCGTAGGCCTGGCGCATGTCACAATTCAGGCAGCATTTCCCAAAGGATGCAGGAGTGTTTCTGAGCACAGCTTGAGCAGCCTTTCCTGGTCTCTCTCCTCTCCCTTTCTTGAGTGAAGCTCAGGGAGGAAAGGCAAGAATGATACCCCCGGGAGCAGGTGCTCTGTTCCTTGCAACCATCCCCATGATAAGTCTTCGTGGGCAGAAGATGGTTATCACAGTAGTTAGTGATAACGGTGTCCAAGCATCCAGGCATCTTCACTCTGTCAGCCCTTCGGCCCCCGCAGCCGCCGGGATCCCCACCAGGTCCCGGCCAGGGAGCAGCGGACCTTGCGCCATCCCCCCGGGGCTTGATGCCCGTCAGGGCTGGCTTGTCTGTGGGAATTTGGCTCGCCAGCCCAGCCCCTTCCGAGCCCAAGTGCCGGGCTTGTCCACTGCTCCTGGGGCGTCCCCTTGCCCGGGAGTTGGTTGTGCCGTGCTGGTGCCGTCGAGAGGGGCTCGGCAGAGCAGGGTCTGTGCTTTTGGAGGGCGGGGAGTGGCGGGGAGTTGCCGGCTCCGGGGTTCCCTGGGAAAACGGCCGGAGCTCCTCAGCCCGGGTTGTCCTTGGCTCTCCGCAAGAGGTTTTCTGGAAAAATACGCGAATAGAAAATGCACGGATGTACCGAGATAGGAGCGTGCGGCAGCCGGGAGGCGGCGGGCAGCGACCGCACGGCCCCGTAAGGTGACACCGCGCCCGCTGGCAGTGCGGCGGGCGCCGAATCGGGCCCAGCGCACCTGCGCCGTGTCCCCCAAAAATCCCGGTGAGGCATTTCAACGAGGCTGGGGGAGCGCCGCCGGCACCGGGCTCTGCGGGGCGCCGGGGTTTGCGGTGGGCCCTCCCGGCGGGGGCACCCCCCAGCAGAAACTCCAAAAGAAAGAGCCCGCGTCCATTCCAGTGCCCTTCTGCGGGTCGAAGGACGCTGTTCCCTGGGATCCGCTTTTAGAGTGGCATCAGAGGCTGGATAAAAACTCAGAAATTCCGACGCAGTCTTTTCAGTCCCAGGGAATTTCGGTAGCTTAGATCATGCCGAAGCGATTTCGAGATGATTTTTGTGCCGTGGTGTCCCTTAAAATTCTCGCGAATACAATTCACGCGTAGGTTTTCTTTCCCCCCACTAATGACAGTCATTCGGACAATTTATATCTTACAGCGAGAGCTGCAGCATTGGGGGAAAACCAGAAAAAACGAGAAAGAAACAGAAGTAGGAAAAAAATCCCACCACATTAGAAGCAGGAATTGACATCCAAATTTTTGCAGACTCCCATATTTTTAATGTTATGAGAATCTCCATTTTAGGAGACACTGGGTTTTGTCGAATTAATAAGATAAATGTTGAAAGCATATTATATGCAGCCTTTAATCCTAATGCAAGGAAAATCGTAATTATGTGGAGGATAAAGTGAATTTGAAAGCCAAACATCAGCCCACTCTGACTGCAAAACCCGCTCCGTTCGCCCCTGGAAAACGCTTTGTCTCTCCTTTTGTTTAATTTAAGGGGTTTCAAATTCTATTTTTAATTATTCTTTTTTTTTTTTTTTAAATCTGTTTTGTATCTGAAATGACGACGATCAGGGAGGGACCGGTAAACACTTTTCCACGGGGTAAACCCCTTATTTCGGCACAGAGCATCTACGGGCATCTCTGTTCCCTGAAGCTGCGCGCGTGTCGGTGAATGCGGGAGCCCCACATGTGCAGGGTGAGAGCCCGTGGCCGCCCCCCGCCCCGGAATGGCTAGGAATGGCTGGGACTGCCCCCTGCCCCGCTCCTGCGGGAACCTGGCTCCAGCGGGGAGCGCGGGGCTGGCTGGTGCCGCTTCTCCGCACGCCGGGCCTTCGCCGGGCGCCGGCAGCGCAGGAGGGCCCCTCCGCGGAGCCGGGCGAGGGCATCCCCACTCGCCTCCGTCCCGCCGAGGAGCTTTTTTTTCTTCGTGTCCGATCAGCCCTACCTGGCAGGTGCGGGGACAGGGCGGGAAGGCGCCGCCGGGATCCCGGCGCCAGGCGGAGTGGCCGTCGGGCACCCCCGCTCCCCGCCCCGCGCCCCCGCCGGGCGGAAGCCGAGCCGCGGTCCCAAACACGCCAGCTGCCCCGGGAGAGGGTCGGTGGGGGGAGGCGCCCCGCGTTTTCCACCCCATTGCCCGTAGGTGCCCGGTGGCGGCGGGTCCAGGTGAGGGGCGGGCGGGCGGCGAGCGGGCAGCCCCGAAGGGGTTAACGGGAGGGACGTGGGCTGTCACGCGTCATTGGGCAGATTATGTGCAGCAAACAAAAAGTGTGTGTCTGCGTGCCAGCCCCTCACTGCACCGGGTCCGTCTGCACCGCTCTCCTCCCGCTCCGCCGCCCGCACGGCCCGGCCCGGCATGGAGCGGCGCTGAGAGCCCGAGGCAGCCAGCCCGAAGCCGCCTTTGTGCCACTGTCGGGGCTAGGATTATCCCCACCGTCCCTGGTGAGTACCGGCGGAGGGGCCCCGCCGCCCCCCGCCGCCCCGGAGCGGGAACAATGCCGGGGATG
>VZRO01007521.1:391195-493019 GCA_013397915.1 Daphoenositta chrysoptera | reverse complement strand
AGAGGGGATTCTGGGGAGAAGAACGAGAAGACAGCATGGGCAACCATGCCATGTGCTCTCCGCCATCTTATCTATGTGAAGACAAGGTGGGGACCGAGGCACGTGGCATCCGCCATCCTTTCTGGGTGAAGGAGAGGGGTGGAACCTGTTTATTTGTGGGGAACAAACTGAGGATTTTAGAACTGGGGAAGAGGGAGTGGGAAATGGGTTTGGGTAAGGATCCGAGGCAGCATAGCTAGTGCTGCCCCGGTGAGGGTGCCGGGGAGACCACAGAGAGCCAGGGAAACGACAGCAGCCCTGTGCCACACTTTGGCAAGTTGCATCTCCGGGATTCCTCAGCGTAGGGAAAGAGGGTTCAGGAGAAGAGGAAGAGGGATGGGGGTCGGGGTTATGTGGCTGCTTACTTTTCACCTTTTTAGTGGCTTGTATTGCAGCATAGACAATTATGTGAAAAAGAAGCTACTTAATAATTTTCTTAATATCCCCTTTAAAAAACTTATACCCTCCCGACAGAAGGACAAGCACAACTTGGTGATAGATCTCTCTCTGCTGAGTAGACAAATTAGCACCCATATCTCAGCTTTTCCTGCCCCCGACAGCAATAAAAGAGACACAGAAGAAGAAAAGGGTCCGGGATCTGTAGAAATACTCACCAAACAGATGCCCAATATCTTCGAAAATATCCCAGAGAAACGAAAATCGCTGTAAGGGTCCCTTGCCTCAGACCGATCCGAATTCCTGCGGTTGTCGGTCTTCTCCAATTGACGCAGCCAACCAAAAAGCGACATGCGTCTGACCGGGGTGTTGGCTGCCCAAAAAAGGGTTAACTCCCAGGGACTTCCAGTCCACTGGGGACACCGACTCCTAGGACCTTTGCACAACACGGTGGGTCCCTGTTCGGGCGCCAGATGCGCAGCTCGGGGTCAGCCCGGACTCGGGCCCTTTGCTGCACGTGGCAAGCGAGCGTCCCCAGAGCCTCCGCACGGCAGAGCTGTGCTGCGATCTGCCGGCAGGTTAAATGACAGTGAGCCAGGGAGTGAAGGCGAGGGCAAAGGATGAGAGAGAGGTCTTCGTGTGGGTTCCAAGGAAGGTTTAATTCCAGAGAGGGTTCAGGGACGAAGACGGTGTGCTGAGGGTGTGCAGGGGTTTTTCGGGGGGATGGTACCAAGGGTGGTGCAGACAGGGTAACCAGTAGAATTACACCTTGGGAGGGTCCAGGGTAGGATTGGCATAACACGGGCTTAATGGGGAAAGAGAAGGGAGTGGAGTAATTTAAAATACCCAGTGGGACACAGAGTAGTAGAGAACTTTCCAGAGTAAGGGGTAGTACAAAGCTCAGGGAAGGAGACCTAGCACACTGAGTGACAGGGAATGGGGAAGGGTACCAAGTCCCGGGACGAGCTACCATTTATGGGGAAAACGGGACAAACCATTTGGGGAAGAAACAGCAATTAAAAGTAAAATTAGAAACCACACCATAACACAGTTTCATAAGGGAGCAACTCATCACAGCCAGGTTGTGAAGTCAGGAGTCAGAGAGTCACAGGAAATCTTCATGAGCAGAATTCCGTGCAGTTTCTAATCCCTTCCCTTACACGTGTGTGTTCTATTCCCGAGTCAATGCACTCCCTCTGGTGGCTGATTTACTGTCTCAGCTTCACTCCTCTTTGGAGTTAAGGTTTCATGCAAGCAGATGGCTTAAGGAACCAAGAGAGCAATAATACTGCTTTTATTACGCTGTTTTATCGGTTTATGTTTTTGATACCAAGGGCACAGATAAATTCTGTCCATTCAAATGTATTTAAAAATAATCCCCATTTGTGGAAAAAGGTGAAGCTAAAAATATTCTGCTCAGAAAGGCTATTTTGGGAAAGAGCCTAAAACATTATATTTTTATCAGGTCAATGGTCTGTTTGTCTCAATGATCTGCTGTTTTAAGACTCATGCTGGTCATTCACAAAAGGTAAATCAGTGATGTGTCAAAGTCTCTCTTAGTAATGTCCTCTAATTTCCTCTTAGGATCTGCTCCATCTCACATTGCCAGCTTTTCTGGATAGAAAACACCTTTTTCTTCTCATAGCATGGCAGTAAGGACAATAGAGGCTATTGCTGCTTCTAAAGCCACAGGGAGAAACTACGTGCTGGAAATCATCAAAAGAGAAATAAATACCCACTCTGAAGGATAAACCTCTTTTGGGTGTGTTTTTTATGTCATCTGTTCATGCAGCTGATTGATTTGCCTACACATTTTTGGAGAATGCTTATTGTTAAGTAAAGCCACTGATAAAGAGGCATTCAGTAATTAAACGCTGTTCTGAGGCTGGGAAACAACAGTAGAAACAGTATTTACTTAATTAGCTGTCATGCTGTGTTTCAGAGGAGAGAAACACGAGCAGATGCTGCTGTGAACTTGCCTGCCTGTAGGTTGATGCACTCCAGCACCTGGTGATCTTCCTGCCTTAAGGAAAAGAGCTGCTCCCACACCTTCAACAGCTGGATTTAGATTCTGACCTGACCACATCTACACTGTGGGGAGAGGGCTCAGACCTGTCTTTGGAGCAAGTTCATTGAGGGCAAGAGAGTGAGTTGGGGTGGCTCATTTTATTTCCCACTGCAACCTCATCGATCAAGGTGACAGCATGGCCCAGGACAGGCACTGCTGCTTGGTGAGAGGATGAAGCCTGCAGATCCCCTTGATTCCTCTGGCTCAGTGCTTGCAAAATTCAACCAGAGCTAATTTTAGAGGCCAGTGCTGACTTGAGAGGCCAATCCTATCAACCAGGATCCCTTACTAACATCTTAAAAAAGATCCCTTGATGATTATATAACCTTGAATTAACTGTTTGTCCCAGACACCATCTAATTTCATAATCTGTAACATCATCATTGACTATCTGTCATAATTCACTTAATTGCATGTCTGTTGCTACAGTGCTTCAATTTGGGGAAATTTCTGTTTTCTTACTCAGGAAAAACAGTTTACACTCTCAAGACCAATTTGCCAGCTGGAGCATAGTTCTTCTGCAAATGGATGCAAAGATAAGGCTCTCATAAATATCTGAAAGCACCATCATCTCTGCATTTGCACATTCAACAGCATGAATCTCAATGACCGTGCATCCTTGCTCCTAGCACGATGCTCTGAAGGTGGTCCCCTGCAACAGGTCCTGTGGGTTTTCAGGCGTGGTTGTAGCTCCCATCTGGCACTCAGAAAGGACTTGGGAGTGCAAACTCCACAGAAAGATACCAGGAAGTGGGTATTTTCCCCTCTTTTACATGGATTTTCTTCCCCAGAGGAGATAACTGTGCTCCTAAATGGTAGTGAGAGGATCACCAGCTGATCAATCCATGCAGGGGACTGTGATGATGTGGCTGTGTGCCATTTGACAGTCATGTGCAGAAACAGGACAGAGTCTCCCAGTTCAAAACGCTGATAGATACCAGAATCTATTCTTTAAGGCCTCGGATCATATGTTTAAAACAACTCAGAGATGCTTCTGAATCTTCATGTATCCTGAGGGAGTTTTAGTGTGGTCCTGATTTAGTGCTTGTTCCAGTATGAATGAATGTCAGTTCTGTTTAGCATATGCGTCTGATTTTATTGAATGTAATGATACTTGCATATTTCCATCAAAGTCTTATCTCCACGGTATTACAAGAAAAGCTTGCATTCTGGATAGAGGGTTTATATTTTGTATTATTTAATAATTGTCATCTCATTCTTAATTGATGTAAGTGAAAGTGGAGCAATGTGTACTGTACTGATAAAATGGCCTCAGCAAACAAAAATGGAGAAGAGACAACCTCCCTCCAATTTTTCTTCATTATGTTCATGATTTGCTACTGAGCCTGACCTGATGTTTTAAAACATCTCTGTTTTACTAGTTGTATTAAAATAAAATATACTTATTATATTTTGGAAGTCGCTAATAATTGGAAAAATGCCTTGAAACCCTAGCAGTACTTTTTGATCTCCTGACTTTTGCATAGACAAGAATTATTGCTATCATCTGAAACAACTTTCATGGTTTGATATATGGAACCCAAAGTTAATCAAATTGAGATGTCTTCATATCAGTGAAAATTGTTTTGACATTCAGCGAATGTTACCACTTTTTAAGCTTTGTCATAAATATTACTATCCATTTCATCAGTATAACATGGCCATTTATACTGATGTATTTCAGGATGAAGAGATACAGCTTAAATTCCTCTGTATCCAAATATTCTTGTGCCCTTTATATTCCTCAAATTTCACATTTTGTAGTTTGGAGGTTTTTTCAGCCTGCTTTTAGTCTTCGACTGCAGGAGCTAGAGTCTTTGTATTAAAAAGACAAAACCCCAAAAGCCTCCAATGATTTGTCTTCCTGGCATTTGTTTAAATTCGAAGTGTGTCATTATTCCAACTTTCAGTGGGCTATGGCAAAAATGTAACTAAATAGGAATTTGTTTGATCGTGGGGTGCAATTCTGCAGTGTTCATCCCATTGAGGATGAAGGTGACTGAAGGTTTTCATTCCTTTCAGAAGATCTTGTAGGTCTAAGAACTTTAAAAGGAAAAGGAAGAGAGAGAGATGAGGAAAAAGTCACTAAGGTTTTAGAAATTCGTTTTTTCTGGCAGTCACTGTCATTCTCATGAAACTTGGAAAAATGGACTCTGTTTTACACATACAGCTAAAAGAATACTCTTACAACTCATTATAAGCCTGCCATTGTTAGAAAAAGATTCTCATCATTTTTTCTTACTTTTTTTTCTATGTGAATATAAATTCTCTTCTCATCTTGAGTAGGCTTAAATGACTGGCAGAAAAATAACAAATATTTGGTACAATTGGGATAACTCTTAAGTTTAAGAATTATTTTAATGATCTTACAAATCTTAATTAGTTCTCTTAAGAAACATCTATATTATGAGGCTTGTTTTAGAGTTGAGAATGATGGAATCTTTTGGTCAACACAATTCAGAGAAAAGATGCTGTCTTTTGTCTCATTACATATGTTTATGCTTTTTGATTATGGAAGAAAAAAAAACAATTAAAACCCATGAAAAACAAGCTAACAGCAGCTTTTAACAAGATTAAGAAATCCTTCCAAGCAATGGGAAGGATTAAATGTGAGTCAAGTTCAGCAGAATCACCGATGGCTCCCTTACTTACTTAAAAAGCACATGATTTATAAGCTTTGTGTGTCTGAAACAGCCACTTACAGTTTAAAAGAAAACCAAATAAACAAAATCTTCAAAACAAAAAAACACACAAACACCTTTATCTCAAAAATGGTCATTTCAGGTGTCTTGCAGAGAAGCCCTGGTCCCAGATGGTAACCGGGTGCAGCATGATTCAATGTCAGCAATGAGTTTGCAGGGCCCCTTCCTCAAGGATTAATATTTGTAGCAAGATTTTTTAGCTCAGTCAAAACAAAACAAATAGGGACTCAAAGACAAGATTCAACATTGACAAGATTCAACATCCAATCCTCCTGATGATATTCTTGAAGCTGCTTTCTTCCTGTTGTGTCACAAATAGTCATTTGGCAATATTTCTGGGATTTCTGTTCCAGATGATGAAATTAGTTTACCAGTCCACAGGGACAATTTGGATTGTGGAGTTTTCTTGTTTGGGTTCCAATAAAGGTGCCAAAGAAAAAAAGGAGATGAATCAGCAACTGCATGAAAAATAATCACAGCTGTGAAAAAAAAAAAAAAAGGCATGTTGTTGAGCTCTGGCTTTAGGTCTATAGAGCTTTTACCCTATGAAGTAGAATATATGCCATATAAAATAATAACACCTTACTTTTGCCTAGGAGCAATACAAAAGCAGGGGCTCTTGGATCCATGAATGGGAGCATAAATACTGTCATAAACAGGGTGCTTCTCCTTCAGGGACAAAAGTGTCTGGGCTGTAGAAAGTAAAAATGCTTTGTTGTCCCATGGTCTCACCAAGCAGGATGTGAAAAACAGCTTAGCTGAGAAGAAAGAACCTTTTCCCAGCACATTAAAAGAGCCCTGGTTAGTACAGCTGGGCCCCCTGATTTCAACACCACTTGAAATACAAAATACTTGTGTCATGAAAAATCAGCATTGCTCATCTCTATTCCCACTGCAAGGCCATAAGGAATCTGGGGTCATGAAGTGAAACTTGCTGAGAAGTCATCCCCTAAGACACACATGGTTTGTCCCAGCTTTTGGGGCGGATCTTCCATCCAGGGAGGTGGCCTGGGAGGCCGCTGCGTTCTTCCCTCTGAGATAAAGGAGACGGGCACAGATGTGGAGGCAGAGATGTCTCCAGCCCTTGCCTGCTTGCTGCTGTTCCTGGCGGGCTGCGTGGGATGCCAGCACCGCGCCTGTCGCTGCCTGGGCAGGGTGTTCATCTGTCAGGAGAGCCAGGTGGTCCAGGTTCCCCGGGACATCCCTGCCAAGACCACCGAACTGTAAGTAGGGACAGGGAGCACTTGGGAGCAGCAGCCTTGTGGCTGGCTCTCCAAACGGGCTGCTGCTTGGCAAGCCACAGGTCAGGTTTGCAGGGAGCCGCTTGGGAGACTTCAGACCAGCTGCTTGCAGGGCACAGCCCTTCCTCCAACGCTCACTTAATTACACCTTGAAACTCCACTCCATTTCTCTGATCGTGCTCAATGTAAGATCTCTGTTAAGAAATGATTTTGCACGTCATAATGCAAAGTGCAGACTAAATTTGAAACAAGCATCTTTGGTGCTGTGACAGTCATTTGAAGCATAAAGTCTGAGCTTTCTTTACAGCTTTGCTTTAGCGTTGTCGGAACGCACAGAGCAGCTTGTCTGCCCCAAACAACTTGGTGATGAGTGTTTGTTTGTACTGCAGGAGCTTTCCAAAGGTTTGCTCTTGTTTGCCAAGAAGCAACTTAATGTTTTCTCTTTGAAATCTCAAAGGCATTGCAGAAAGGACTCTGATAAACATTCAGAGAGGGATCCTCCTCCACGAGAGGAGCAGCGTGGCTGCGGTTGGAGAGAGTGAGCAACGTGAAAATACCGTACTGAGTTACGAGAGGATGGGTTTTGTCTATCCTAAAGCTTCTCATTATTTTTCATGAAAGTAACATGAGCAATATTGTGTGGCAGCTGTTTTCTGTGTCAGTAGCGCAGGCAAGCAAACGAGCTTGTGCAATGGCAAGTATGTAACTGCAAGTGATTGTTTTCACTTCAATAGTTTTAAAGCAAATTAGATCACCCTTTGCCAACACCCCCACAGACATCTGGTATTGTTGCAACCTAAAGCAAAACCAAAAGGAGTAGTCCTGGATAAAGCTTTTGACAAGTTTGAAGGGAGGATACAATGAGAAGAATGATGTGTCACTAGTTAGAAAAATATACCCCTATCCCAGTTTTACACACCACAGTATATCCATGGTTATTAGGCCAGTGTTTTCCTAGGGCAGAAGTTCTGTTTTGTTCAGAAGGAGGAGTTGTTATGCTCACTGACTAAGCAGACTGCAGTGAAAACTTGAGAGAAGTGTCTGAATTAACCACAAAAGGTCAATAAAAGTTTAAATCATTCTCACAACTAGAGGAAAAACTAATCCATCTGTGATTTAGGCCATATAAATCCTGAGTGAACTGTGCTCTAGGCATATATGGCTAATTTTGTTTAATTTTGCTTTGATTGTTTCTTTAGATTATACACTTAAGGTCTGCCTTCTAGGGATTAAGCAGAAGCATTTTTAAATTATTTCTGCAAAGAAGTAGAGTATCACTGAAAAGCACCTGTTAGTAAAACGGAATTTGTTCTCTCCTTGTTAGCTTCTCAAGAGTTTGTTGAGGATGCTAATTTGTGCGTTCTTAGCATGAGTATTACTCTCTGAAACAGGCAGAATACAACATTAGTGTGACTGAAAACAACAAACAAATCCTTTCTTCTGCCAGTGCTGTGCAAATACTGGAGTTAGAATCTCTCAACTTGACTCTCTTCTCATTTTCTCTCAAAATAAACCAGCTTCTGGTTTCTCAGAGAGTAATTCAGGTCCCCTTCCATCAGTATAGCCCTGGGACTGATTTCAGCATGGTTTAAAAATTTGAAAACCACCTAGAGTAGCTTTGAATGTACCAAACCTTAGCACTACTAAAGCTAGATACGTTAGCTGAAGAGCTATCAAGTGACAGATAAACCTTAAATTTTTCCTTCAGGATCAAAGGGGAACTCTAGAAAAGTGCTTTCCTCTGCATCTCTCTACTGAGTGCCCAGTGGGGTGATTCAGGTGACTAAAACAGGTTTTACTGCTCCAGATGACACTGCAGGTGCACCCCTGGTAACAGAAAGAGCTTGCTTTATGTTTCCTCAGAAAGTCTCAATGAGTGAAAAGGGTTTTTAAATCAGCGTACCAACTTAAACACAGAAGGCCATGGTGTCTAAGAAACCTGCACAGGACACAAGCAGAGACTTCTTGCTAAGTACAGCTCCTGCAAGGTACTTTTTTCACTTAAGAGCTCATTTTGGGAGTCTGGATGCAGTCTGGTTTTGTTTGATATAAAGGAGAGGGGTTTCTTCAGTACACTTAGAGCTCTTCACCTTCCCTTATATGATCTTGATAGCTTTCCTAAGTTATCCAAGAGTCCTTCCCTAGTGCCTTTAAAATGTTGAATATCATGCTGGTGAAGGCTTTAGAGTAAGAATAGGAGCCTGGTAAGCCTCAAGCACTTCTCCCTTTGCTGTGTGATTCTATTTCACTACAGCTGTGTCTGAAGTTGGGACACTGGCATGTGGCAGCCAGCTCTGACACTCAGTAGGAAATCTCATGATAAAGGGAAAAACAGGGCCCTCATTAACCATTGCTGATTTTTTTAATTGTTATTTTTTAGTGTTTGAGGGCTGGTCATGAATACGTGCTGCTGTGAGGGATTTCTTTGTGATTGGTTTCCCAACAGGGCGATATTAGGCTCCACAGCAAACCTAAGCTCTGCAGTGTGGTGCATGAGACAGGGATTTGGTCCTGGCTGGATTAGCACCTGCTTTAGCAAGGGTGTTGCAAAGGAAAGGCTGGTAGCCTCTCATGATGAGTGATTTTGCTTTGTGCTTACCTTGTGGAAACAGAACAGGGATCAGAATCCATGAGCTTTTATCGCTTTTTTCTGCCACATCTACTTTTTCACTTACGGCCCAAAACCTCATGAGAGGATATTACAGCTTGGTTTGTACACTGTTTTTTGCAGATTTGCAAGCACTCTGCAGCTGGCATGTTCTGAGTGTTTGCAGGGGAGGCTGTGGTTGTTAGCTGTTTTGCTTTATAATCTTTGCCTGGATAGAAGAATTTTCGGTATTTTTTTATAGATACCAAAATGTCAAAGAGATGGCTCTGACTTAAAACTTTGGAGTCAATCCATTAGAAACCAGAGGCCAAAAGTTCAGATGGGTAATGTAGGCTCACCTGTGTCAAAGTATTAACTATTGATTGCCTCAGGGGAAGAGGGGAGGGAGGGATTGAGTAGCAACTGGAGGCAGTTTGTTCCTTAAAGATCTATTCCAGTCTTTCTTAAAATCCATTGTCAAGTTTTGTAATTCATTTGTGTTCAACAGGATTTCATTTATTCATTAGAGGTCTTGCTTTGAGATAGGAATGCAGACAAAAATTACATTCTCAGAAGGGATCCTTCTTAAGACTTAACAAACTACTTTAGGCAGAAACATTTGAATAGCAGTAAGTAACAGGATAACAGCAAATAGCCTCAAGGTGTGACAGGGGCAGTTTAGATTCAATGTTAGGAAAAATTTCTTCCCTGAAGGGGTCATCAGGCACTGGAATAGGCTGCCCAGGGAAGTGGTGGAATCACGATCCCTGTAAGTGTTGTGGGATGTGGCACTCAGGGACATGGTTTAGTGGCGAACATGGTGGTGCTGGCTTAAGGGCCGGACTGAATTACCTCAGAGTTCTTTTCCAGCCATAATGATTCCATGATTCTAGGAGGCAGTTTAGCCAGTGTCAGAGCAGCTTAGAGGTGTGTTATATGGAGTGTTTTCTCCCAAGCATCTGCAAACTATAAACAGCAGGCTTTTTACTTGCTGGCTGCATAGGTGTTTTTGTACAATTGCTCAAGGATATTTACTTTAGACTATCACGTCAAGGCTGAGTAGATGTCTGAGCACTAAAACATCAGCTGCCTAGAAATAGCAAGTCCTGTGTTATGTACCAAGTGAGTCAGATGTGCTTCCCAGCGACAGAAGCTGCAAATGATGTGAATTGTAGCTGCAACTCTGTTATTGACAGTTGCAATTAGGAGGTTTTTTTTATTCCTTCACACTTCGAGTTGAAATACACTGAAACCTGAAAACAGCTACACTTTCTGCATGGGTGTTTATACTGATGGACTGACCTTAATCCAAGAAAGGCAAGGTGTGAGAAGATAAAGTAAACTAACAAAATGAAGACCCATGAAGCTTTGAAGTCCCTGTGTTGTGGTGGTTAATCATACAGTTAATCAATAAACCCACATTTTTTCAGAATGAGATGAGAATATTTTCACAGCAGAGCATATTGAGAACATATTACGTGCTGGCTAAAGCCTTTTTAATTATTTTAGTTTTTAATTCAAACCAGCTTTGCATCTGTTAGGGTTACATTCTTCTCTTCCTGAATTTATGATCAGTTCCTAATTTAAAACAGAAAGCTACACAATTGCTGTAAGATTGCTGTCTGTATATCAGTGCAGTGGTCCAATGCTTAGGCTGGATTCTGTTTTTGACATTTTAATTGAGGGGATAAAAAGAAATAGGCAGATCATAAGAGAGGAAGAAAAAGAAACATAAGAAAATTACACAAAAGGATAATAAACTCAGCTGGTATAAATGACCAAATATATATCTCTACAGAAACACTCAGTTTTTAAAGCTTCAGGAGCTTTTGAACTCGAGGAGTTGTGCTGCACACAATGAGAGCTGCTTTGCAGTGCAGTGCTCTGCTGGCTTACTCCTGATGCTGTAAATAAATACTTGCACATGGCTCTCACCTTACTTACACAGTCTGCAGCTTGATGCGTGTATGAGAGAAGTATGGCTGAGTCCAAAAATGTATAGTTGTCTGTACATTTATATATAGGTATCAAATACGTCTTGGATGTGAAAGTGCATTCGCTTAAAATTTAATGACTTACTAAATCACTGAGCTTTTTGCAGGGAAACAGTGAAAGCCAAGACTTGATTTTCTTTGCATGCAGCACTGGGAGGGTACCAAGCTTATGTCCTCCACTGGGGTCAGCTACAGAGAGATTCTCTCAATGTGTAAATTCATTTTCCAGTAGTCTCTGTCACACACACACACAAACCAGCCTGTGTCACATCCCCACACATCTGAAACCAGGCAAAATGGGCTCCTGAGATTATGAGCTCCATGTCCTGAAATAAAGCCTCCCTGTTAGGCATTTTAGATATGTTCTGGTTCACTTCCCACAAAGAATCCAAATGTGCCTACTGAATGAGATAATAATAAATATTTTTCTAAAGTGTTTGGAAGATTAAACTAGTCATTTGTAGGTGTTACATTTTCTTGTCTCAAATATGGTGTCTTCATCTTGTGTGTCTCCCCATTCAAGTAATGAATACAGTTAAAAACCCAGGAGAGTTTGACAGTAATGTTATTCATGAGATGCGATCTGGTAAATACCAAAGTTAGTGATGAGGCACAACAGGAAAGAAAAGCCCTAGTAAGATCTGAAATTAGTAGTTTTAAACTGAAATGTGGTAAAATGGAGAAGTTGGTAAGCCTAGAGGACATTGCAAAGTAGGATGGTGGGTCTATCTTTCACTTCTCCAACAAGAACATGAATCACTAAGCAGATTTGAGGACTCATGAATTCAGTGGTGTCACGCAGCAGTTAATTTCCTTTGCTCTGAGTTGTGTGTTAGGCTAAACACTTCAACAGTATGGATTATTTCCTAGCTTCATTTACTCCCCTTACGACAGTTTCTCACAACTCATCAGTTTTCACTCCGCAGAAGTAAAACACTGTATTTCAGACTTTGTTGCCTTCTCGTGTCTAATATTAAAATGTATTAACTCCATCTCTCATCCCGTGCAGGGACACTTTGGCACAGGGAACCCTGTTGAGTATCAGTCAAAGATGACTACTGCTAGCTGGGAAAGCAGAGCATAGTCAGAGCTCCAGGGAAGTGCTTTCACTAGTTTGAGTGACATTAAAGTGCTTATGTGGTTCTTCAATGAGCTGCCCTCCCACCCCTTACATACGGAGCGCAGGGTGTTTATGAGGAGAGGGATGCAGAAAGGGGGGTGGGTGTGTGTGCCACTCATGCTCTGACCCAGCAGGATACAAGTTGCTGTACTGTAAGAGCTACCAAGCCAGGACAGTTCATCTGTTATCCCTGTATTTGTCCTTGCAATTGTGCTTTCAGCTCTTCACTCAGGTTTATAAATGGCATCTTGAGAATTTGAGTTAATCATTTTCTGGATCAGACATTTAGCAGATTCATATCAGCATTGCAGTCTTGAAGAATAAAGCTTATTATCTCCCTCAATATCCCAGGCCATGCCACTTAAATAAAAAATAAAATTTAAAAAAAGCTTCTCAAATACTTGATAATCCCAGCTACATTTCTGAGATGATTTCTGGAGAAGAAATCCCTGGTGAGAGGTGTCTTTAAAAGCTGCAAATCACATTCCTCTGGAAGGGTATCACAAATAAAATGTGTCACCTGATGAGCCAGCAGGAGAAAGTCTCCTGTGCACCTCCAGGGTTTTCTCTGCAGATGCTGAGGGGGTCTCATCAGGCTGACATGTCACTGGAAACACTGCTTGTGCGAGAGTTTAACGAGGGTGACAGAAGAGAGTGGATGGGGAATGCCACAAAACCAGGAAAAGAGTAGCCCAGAGGAGAGATGCTAAGTAAGAATACCCATCCCAAAGGGAGAGCTGCTCCAACTGCCAGCAGTTTGTGTGCACGAGGGGGTCCTGCAGAGCCAAGCAGAGTTATCTGCCAAAGAAAAATAAACAAGCCTGTGAGATACCTTACGGAGCAGCCAAAGAAACCCATGCAGAGTTCAACATGCCTCACTCTCTCCTCTCTTCTTGGCATTTTAGTTAGTGCCGCTTAACTTTCCCGAGTCCTTGTGCAGGCAAGTTAAAAGATAATTGGGGTAGGCTCACAGTTAATTTAAATTGTCATAGCTTCATTAACTTCAGTGGAAAGAACTCAGTTCATTTTCACTGTCTGGCAATGGGGACCTCTCTCAGCCATGTGTTGTTCATTTTGGCAGCAGCTGATTGGGAATGAGAGTGTGTGTGTGTGTGTGTGTGTGTGTGTGTGTGTGTGTGTGTGTGTGTTTTCAGTAAACAAGATAGTTTGAGCACAGAAGACAGGTATTATTTTTCATAGCAGTCTATTAGTTTTACACAGTGAGGGGCAAGCACTCTGGTAGGAAAAGTCACTTTTCTTTGTTTAAGACCTTGACCTTTTCAGACAAAATCCATAAATTATTTCACACACTTTGCCTGTAGTTTGATTGGGCTGCTTTTATTAGTAGTGAAATTTAAGTCATTAAAATGAAGCTTATTTTAAATTATAGGTCAGAGTCAAGCATGGATTTCATGTAAGAGTACAGAAAATTATTTCTTCTAATTGCCTCGCATACACCATAATAAGGAGCCCAATTTCTGCCTTTTACTCGGGTGTAATTTCTTTGATCTTGAGGGTCTAGAGTCACAAAAGCTTGTGATTTGTTTACTTTTGCTCAATGTTTTCCTCCAACCATCCTTAAGTCTTTCAAGAGCTCAGCCTGGAAGGTAGGGATGCTTCTTATCTCCTATTACCTTATCAAGCCACCTAGAATCACTTGCTCCTGGGTAGCTGGAAGAGAATTTACAGACTGTTATTATATGCAGAGGGAGATATGTGTCTGAGTGAAATGAAAACAGCCTCCAACCCAATTCAGCTGAATGAATCCTTGTTTTTCAGAAGTATATTGAGCTTGCTGAGCACCTCCCTCCTTTGCCTGGACTAAGGAAATAATGCTGTACCCTTAAATGGAACTTACTCAGAGCTTCCTATAGACAGGACAGCCTCAATTTTAAGCATATGCCCGCTGGGTGAGCTGCAGGCTGAAGCTTTCAGCTCTGCTCACTCTTTTCTACTCAAGGATGCTGACTCTGAGAATGGTCCCATTGACCATAAAGTTTCCCCATATCCACATACATGAGGATGTACTTTCTGATGTGAATCCTTGTCCAAATACAGCCAGCTAATTGGAATTAATTTGTAAATACTTGTTAGTCAGGAATCTGTGAATCTTCGGTGGTTTTCCAAAAACACTGTGTGCATAAACATGCAGTAGGGAATATTTCCAAGTTTTCAGTGTTGGATTCGTCTTTTGTTTGAGAGTGGAGCAAGGAGGGAATATACTTTCAAATGAAGATCAGAAGTTTGGGGGGGTTTTATTTGAAATAGCAGCATGCAATGAAGAACTGGATGGACTGTGTGAAGACTGGAAAAGAAAGTGGTGCTTGTTTTCTCAGAAGAGTTTCTGGTGTCCCATATTTATGTTCTAAACATAAAACTCTGGGGTATGATGGGATACTTAAAAAGACACGTTCCCTCCCCTTTACCCCAAAACCAGATCTTACCCCAAGAAGTGTATGCACACACCTATGCATGTGCACAGGGTGTCTGTGTTTAACTTCTTCCTCCACTGGTTTGGCTCTGGGCAAAGAGGATGAGATTGGAAAACAGTGGCATGGATATATAGCTATAACTCCTGAAATGGCTCAGGCTGAGGTGGGAGAGAGTAATAATGGAAGGAAGGACTGTCTGCCTGTCCCTTTTTCCCAAAACCAGGAGCATGGGATGGGAAGAAGTGATATGCAGTTATTTAAGGTTGGTTTTCTTCACTGGAAAGGATTGTCACATAGGCAGGCTAAGAATTATAATGGTTTTCTTTACACACCCTTGAAAGCTTTTTAATGGTTTCATATTCTGTGCTATGTCTTGTGCTTAGAAATAATCCCTGGTGTAACATTCCTGCTTACCCTTGGCTTTGAGAGGTTTGGATTTCAGTGCTTACCTTTGGGGTAAGCTTTGATTTCTTTTTTCGCTTGTACCGTCACATGATATAAACACATTAGGCTATTGCTTTTAGTAGCCAAATAGGCATTTTTGAGGGCCAGACCCTTTGTAATAGGGTATCCAGTTCAGTAGGAAACACTCATGCCTGTGAGAGCCACAGACATTCACCGAGGTGAGAAAGCACATCTGTCTCCAGTGGTGGAAGCATCACTTGTGCTGCTTTCTCTAGCATCTCCAATCTCTGCACAGCTTTAAAAAAAAAGGAGCTCAGATCAGCCAAATCCATTTTTTCCTTCTTGATAACTAGTGGGAAGCAATCAATTCTGAAGAGTCTTTCCTTGGAGTCCAGTCTCCCAGCAAGAATATTTATAGACACACATAAATTTCTGAACAAGCAAGGTGTAAGTAGAGGGGCTATAAACCCATGGAAAGACAGCGGGTTGATGCTAAAAAACTTCTCTTGTCCCCAAAGTTTTCTTTGGCCAAGAAAGCTGCTATGAAAATTTTTGCTTTTCATTTTTGGCAAGTGAAGAGTTATAAAAGAAGTACAGACTGTGTTAGAAAATGACAACAAACCAAGAAATGCCTTGGCAGAACAACTCTCTCTAGGTGGAATTACTGGTTTGGGGAAATACTCGCTGCATCTGAATCCCACGAGCTGTAATTTCCTATCTGCAGTATATTGTTGCCATGGCAGATGAAGCCCTGACCTCATTCTCCAGTCCTTTGAAATCAGCATTAGTGGTCCCTGTGAGGGAATACCCTACCAGAAAATCCAGGGTCTGATTCCACAGGCATTCATACACATCCTAATTGCTTGCCCGAGCACTCCGCTGCTTCCCGGTGGGACAAATCGCAGGTGTAAAAGTACCTGTCTGCACGTATTTGCAGATTCAGGACTTTGTGCTATTGCAGTAGACAGGAAACCACTGTGGGCAAAAATAAAATGGCTCTTGAAAGCACAAATGAAATAGGTAAAAAAAGTTTGCATTTATTTTAAATGATATGGGGAGATTTGAATTGTTTTAACAGGCCACATGGAATTGACAAGGCTGTCTTAGGGCTCACAAAGTTTTCTATAAATATTAGCAGATTTCACAGCGTTGATGCCAAGTATGTAAATGTAATTTTATCCATTACAGTAACAGCAAAGCTATGGATTGCAAAAGGCAAGCAATTTCCCAAGAGTACGGGGTTTAACCCAGTGGCTTAGCCGCACCTTATTCCCCAGACTGTTCTCCTATGGCAAAGTGTTTCCCTTCTCCAAATAGCCAACAAAAAAAGAAATTACCTCTTGCATATTCATATTTCTTTCTAATAACTATTTCTCAGCAGGGACAGTCATAACTCTACTATTTTTTAATGTCAAGTGAGGCATAAAGTTTCAGGGTTTTTTCCCTCAAATGCATTTTTATTGACTTGGTACCTCTGCATCATCACCTTTCCCACTTTCTTCATTTCTGTACTTTTCTTGTATCAGTTTCTGTTACTGTATTAGAAGAGCAGCATTTCACAGTAGTGTTACAGTCAGTAATTTAAAGACAGCTGAGGTGGAGATTTTTGTGAGTATTTAAATTATGGCTAACTGTTGGCTCTGTTATGGTCAGTAGGGCTGCCTATGGAGCACTAATTGGAAGGTTTTCACCCCTTAATGATTTTAATTGCTCTCTATATTTCTCCTTAGCTAAAGACCTTTGCAAATGCATGAATGTTGACTCTACAGGAATTTTTTTATATATGTTTACAGTATTCATATAACAAACAGTATTTCTTTGACTTCCTTCATTTCTCTACACGTTATTGCTGTTATGCTAGCATTGCTGAGCACACTGCCTGGGTCCACTTTGAACACTTTACCCTAGAAATTGGAGCATGTCCATCCAGAGCTTTACAGAGCACTGTACAGGCTGGATATGGAGCCATGGGTCTCCATGGTTCCCACGGAGAAGTGCTTGCCCTTGATGTACTGATGCCCTGGTCTGGTGGGGACAGCTTTGTAGCCTCAGGGCTGTGGACCAGTACCAGGTCAGGCTTTGCCGTTTTGTTTGTCTGTCAGAGGCGTGGACACTGTCTGGAAGAGATGCTCCAGCGGCACTGGAAATCAGGGAGACTGGGTCTTTGTTCAAGGTTTTGAAAGACTTTGCTTTTTTTTCACGCTTTGTGTCAGGCTGCCAGGAGCCGGCCTTGATTCTAGGTGTGGATTCATCTCTTCAGTGTCCTCCAGGCTGAGCGCACACAGGGGTGGTTATCAGCTAAAATAGGCAATAAGGCAAGGGGTGCCTCGGAAGTTCCTGCTTGTGGCTCCTTGAAGATTTCCTGCATTCCAGAGGAAGCTTGTTAACCTCTGATTTGGTGGGGTGGCAGAATGCTATTCTTATTAACCTGACTTGCCAGCTAGAGTACATCTTTACAATGTCCATTGTATAAAGGAGTTTATAGATTCCTGTAAAATACCACATGCTGGTATCCTACCTTTATGAACAGCTTTGGGCTTCAGCCTATGTTGCATAGCAACACTCAGGGTTTTGTTAGTCTGAACTCAAGTGATTCAGATTGGCTCTCAAGCCCAGAAGTCCCAGAACCCTTGAGCTTCAATAAGATGCCAACTGCTTTTGTAAAAATAGCCCAAAGAAGGAAAAAAGGTGCACCCAGACTATGTGGAGGTCTAAATTTCACCTTCAACAACAAGTATAGCATCAGTGTAGGAGTTTCCGTGGCTTTGAGTTCCTCTTACTGGAAGGTCTTTTTCCAGCCTCAGTATCTGCATTTCATCAGCTGCCTAATAGAAGCTACTGCCTGTGCTTCCTCTGCCTAAGAGCATGTTTCCAAGCTATGCTTAGCTTGCATGGTCATCTGAATGGTCTTCACCCTTGCTGATCTTATTGAAGAAGTGGCAATGGAAAATACTGTCCAGAAAGAAAACGGTGTCAAACCAATCACTAATCACTCCCTGCTATCTCAATGCTGAAATAGCAATACTCACTGAGAGGCTACTTCTGCCAAATAAAGGATAATCAGCTAAAACATCTGTGTGCCTTGGAAGATTACCCTTGAGTGAAGGAGGTAGGAAAATCAAAAAGCATACACAAAGGCAGAAAATATTTTGGTTGTGGCTTTCTATATTTTCAATGCTGCTATATAGGATAAAGAAGAAGCTGAAATACTTAATTTCTTTTTTGCCTCTTTGACAGTAAAACCAGTTTTCCTCAGGGTAACCAGCCCCCTGAGCTAGTAGACAGAGGTGGAAAGAAAATAGACCCTCTGTAATCCAGGAGAAAGTAACTGGTGACATGCTGAGCCACCTAGAAACTGACAAATGTATGGCACCAGATGTGATTCACCCAAAGGCACTTCCTTCACTGCTGGAAGGGCTCACCAAGCCACTCTTCATCATTTCTCATCAGTTCTGGTTAACCAGGGAGGTCCCAGACAGCTGGAGGTTGTATGATGTGACACCCATCCACAAGAAGGGCCAGAAGGAGGATCCAGGGAACTCCAGGCCTGTCAGCCTGACCTTTGTGCCAGGGAAGGTCACAGAACAGATTATCCGTGAGTGTGATCACATGTGCTCACAGTGTGAGCACATACAGGATAACTAAGGGATCAGGCCTAGTCAGCAGAGCTTTAGGAAAAGTAGGTCCTGTCTGACCAGCCTGATCCTTTATGACCAGGTGACCCGCCTAGTGGATGAGAGAAAGCCTGTGCATATAGTCTGCCTGGACTTCAGTACAGTCTTTAATGTGTCTCCCACAACATTCTTCTGGAAAAGCCATCAGACCACGGCTTGGACAGGGTGCACTCTTGGCTGGGTTAAGAACTGGCTGAATGGCTAGACCCAGAGAGTGGTGGTGAATGGTGCCACATCCAGGAGGTGTCCAGTCACCAGTGGTGTTCCCCAGGGCTCAGTACTGGGGCCAGTCCCGTTCAGTATCTTTACTGATGGTCTGGATGAGGGGATCAAGGGCACCCTCAATCACAGACGGCACGAAGCTGTGGGGGAGTGCCGATCTGCTGGAGGGCAGAGGGGTCTGGACAGGCCAAAGACCAAATGCTGGGTCCTGCTCTTATACCACAACAAAAACCCCAGGCAGTGCCACAGGCTGGGGGCAGAGTAGCTGGAAAGCTGCCCAGCAGAAAAGGACCTGGGGTTGCTGGTTGACAGCCCTGAACATGAGCCAGCTGTAAAAAATGAGGCAATTCTCAAATTAATTTTAAAAAGAAGTAATTGATTAACAGAGAAATTAAGAAAATGATTAAAATAAAAATTTTAATAAAGGAAATAAGAACTCAGGATTTCAGGGATCTGAGGCTCTTTGCTGCTGGCTTAGCTAGAGCCTAAGGCAGAGACCAGCAGTGCGGTGCCTTGCCTTGGCTAGTCCAAAGCAAAATTATTTATAATTTGGACCCTATATAGGGTCTTAAGCCCAATAGACACCGCACCATGGATCAGCAAGAGTGTGGCCAGCAGGACCAGGGCAGTGTTGTCCTCGTGTACTTGATCCTGGTGAGGCCACACCTCAAATCCTGTGTCCCGTTCTGGGCCCCTCACTGCCAGAAACACATGGAAGGGCTGGAGAGACTCCAGAGAAGGGCAGTGGAGCTGGGGAAGGGTCTAGAGAGGGAGTCCAAAAGCAGCAGAGGATATTCTTTTAAACACTGCAGTCTTATAAACAAAGCCCTGGGAAATAAACATCCTTTACAACTGTCAAACTCAGAGCAAATGTTCATTTTCTCATTGCCAAAAGCATTCCTTAATCTGAGAAAGTGAGAGAGAATCACTGCTATCATACCCACTCTTTGAACAATCTATTTGCAAGAATAGATATGGATGTCACATTAAAAATTTAAAAAAAAAAAAAAAAGTGATTGGCTATTGAGGTGAAATAATCAAAAGGGCTGAAATAACAGGCACTGAATCTAACCCAACAGGTCAAGGGGTATAAATTAGTGGCACATTATCTTGGCAAAGTAATCAGCTACAAAATTCATGCATTTTCTCTTTTTTTTTTGCAAGGCCAACTTTGTCTTTGAAACTTAAAAGACTTTTTACCATGTAAAACAGAGCAAAAAGACAGGAGATTCTGCAAAGAAGCTGCAATTAGAATAAAGTAATGATGCAAACCTTTGAAATAAATCTGAGGAAAGACGTAATGATTCTGGAAGGGCAAGTGTGAAACTTCGCAGGGACGTTTCAGGTTCAGTGGCTGATGCTGACTGTCATTTTTGCTTGCCCTTAAGCTAAACCAAACATGGTTAACCAAGCCTCTTGCAGCAAATCCTATCAGCTAGATAAGCTGTGCAGCACCTAATGTACAGTACACTGGGTGATTGTGGATGTCGCCGGAGAAGAATGTGAGGCCAGCTCATTTTTTTGTTGCAAACTCTGATTGGGACAATTCCATCTATGCATGAAGAGATTATCACTGCACCACTAATTGGTTAACCTCTGTTCCAATTATTCAGGCTTCTGCATGCAATAAAAGGTCTATCCGATACATATTGGAAAATCAATGGAAGAATTCCTATTGATTTCCGTTAGGTTGTGTCGTAATATTGGGCCCAGTCTTTTACTGCATTGCTTGAGCACTTGGTCATCAGCACTCAAGTGTCAGCTAACAGAAGCCAAGGAGTTCGTGGCAATGTTTTCCTCACGTGACTCATGAATGGATGTTTACAATAAAATGAGAGCATTTTATATTTACAATCAAATATGAGAAAAAGCCAAGTTCTTATACAATCTATACCCCTTTAATTACCTTCTGTCACAGCAGGTTATCTTTGTTTTTAATTTAGCAGACATCCTCAGACTGGCAAGATGTGCTGTTTCATCCCTGCTGGAAATGTTGGTTTGGTTTTTTTTAAAATTTCAATATGAAACATCAAGCAGGTGGAAGGAGAGCAGGGGTTTCAAGCACTCTGGCATCCGATACTGTATCTTATGTTTCCCTAACTCTCTCTTCAAGGTGAGCAGTCAAGATAAGCCAATGATCTGCAGCCCATCTAATTTGTTTTTCCATCATTTTCTTAAGTTGTCTTATGTGCAATAATCATTACACTGTAAGTGACACTGCTGGGAAAAACAATTCTTCCTCACTGAATAGAAAATAAATTACACTACATTTGAATCATAATTGGTATTTTGTTTATTTTGTTGGACTTGAAGTTAGACACTGAGTACTTTGCCCAGGAAAGTTCTGTGGCTTCTGGCAAAGGCACTGCTTGCTATAAACATTAAGGAATCTACTTCCGATCGAAATGTAATAAAAAATGCTTATGTATCTACACTGAATTTTCTGTCAGATGTTCAATATTATGTCCTTGAAGACTATAAAGTCTCTGAATATTTATTAGCAAGGTGGAAGTCTATCCCAGATAGCCTTTGAACTATGCTCACCACTGGAGCATGTGAATGACTTTCAGTAGTACATCTGTCATATATTCTATTATTACAAGATTACTATTCCTCTTCTGCTGTTTATCTATAATTCAACCACAACAATGACAAAGACTTTTCTGTGCTCTACGTGAGCACAAACCCCACATAACTGATGCCACCTTTTCAGCCTGAGGACGAATGGGAGTTAGCAGAGGTTATCAGTACCTTGCGTTGTTCTCACACCTCTAGGATGTTGTCCCGTGGTATGCCAAAAACCTCTTCAGTTTTACTGTATTTGATAAAATAAAGTCGGGACTGGTAGTTTGTACTTGGCTTAAATTTAACAGAAAGTTTTATTGGAGGGGGAAAAAAAGGTAGCTGGGGGGGTGTTTAAGTGCTTTAATTTTCTGTGTGGCACTTACTCTTCAGAGATGATGCTCGGGGTTTAGGATAAAACCCCTGTGATGACAGGAGAGCTCCTCAGTGACCAGGCCTCCTGATAGTAAGACACTGCAGCTTCCCTGGAGCAAATTCTCTTTGGGAAAAAAGAATCAAACAAAACAAAAACAAAGCATAAAGGGGAAAACAAGGTGCCTGTGTGAACCTATCCCCTCCCACTGCCCAAAGCCTGATTGAAGTTAAGGACACCTCCCTTGCTCCTCTCCAGTGGATAATCCTTGGCTGAGCACGGGGGTCAGAGAGAACTTCTGAGTGTTCTCCAACACCCTTTCCTAACCTTCTGTGTGGAAAGGCACTTTTCCAGTGATCTGACCAAGAATCTCTTCACCTGAGCATTAAACCCCATATATAATGCAGGATACTTGGTGCTTGTTTATCTATTTAGTTCTTTCCTTCCTGTAAATTCCTGCATTTATCTTTAGGGGGAAAAAAGGCTTATTTTTGGGTTTTATTTATTATTTTAGGGTGGTTTTTTTTCCTTCTGGGGAAAAGGAAAGGGAGTCTGTGTTTGTGTTTGGATAACCAGGAGTATTTTTGGTATCCAGCTCTGTGTACAGCTTTTCTGGGAGAGATACTGAAAAGCTGCAAGTGGATTCTTTCGCCATCTTATCACATTCAGACAAGAGAAGACACCCCTTGGCTTATAATGATAAGCTACAGCCTTGATCGATTTGATCTGTGCTTTTGTTCTTCTTCATAATTTGAGCTATTGATTCTATTTATTAAAACTAATTTTGAAAACACAAGCCCTGAGTGCTCTGTTGTTCCAGATCAGGCTGCTCCGGGCAGTCTGATCTGAAGCTAATCCATTAACTGCTGATTTATTTTCACTCTGTTTTCAAGCAGAGTTCTGTTCTGTGTTTCTTTTTTTTTTTTTTTTTTTTTTTTTTTTTTTTTTTTTTTTTTTTTTTTTTTTTTTTTTTTTTTTTGTCCTCTTGTTTCTCACTGAGAAAAAAGGCATTTTGTTTCACACCTCCAGTGCAAGTAGGGGGGTTTAGATTCCTTTTTCTGATATATGAAATGAACTCAGGAAAGTTTACCTGACTCTTTTTCATGCAGGCTTTGTTCAGAAGGTGGCCCACTGTGTATTGTTCTCTATTGTCTTAAATCAAAGCATTACCTTTATGCTAGAAAAAGAAGTATTTGCTTAAATGCACTCATCTTGCCGTCTTGGAGTTCATGGGAGTCACCATGTTCCTAAACTAAAGGCCAGCAGAGGAAATCTTTTCCCTGTACTTCCTGGGAAGCACAGGTTTGTCTAAGGGCTGGTTGGTAGTTCTCTAAAAATAAATACCTTTATTCAGACTTAGATACATCAAATGAAGCCCTTGTTATTACAGATTAAAAGAAGAGCTGTAAGGACATAGACACTCTTCAGCACCAAGCTTTGAGTTTCTGGGCAAAGATCAGCATTTAGTGACTTTGTGGTATTTTACTTACCATCGGTGCATTTTGTTAGTGATGCTGTTGAGCCTTCTTTCCCACAGTTTACCACAATTATTTAGATCTTTGACCTCCAAATTCTTCAGCTGGTTCAAATCTCTCTTGAGTGTCCTGCTTGTGCAGGGGCTGCATACTGTTCCTACTGCATCTTTCAGTGTTTGCTGCTGTAATGTATTCTTTTCACAGTAAAAAAAAAAAACTAATAGTCAGTTCCTAATTTATCCGGAGGTCTGCTTGGTCATCCTCACAGTCTAAAGCCTGCAATTTCTTTTGCAGTATGTCAGAGCTATCAGCTGGAATCAATCAGGCAAAGCATAATCCTTGATATTGTCATGAAGGAAACAGGCACAAGGTAATACAGAGTAATATCCTCTGAAGCCTTGGTCTGGCTTTGAAAACACTGTGCTTCACTTCAGAATCAATACAGGCACAGAAAGATGGAGTCAGTGTTGCTGAATATTTCTTTGTAGGTTAGAAGTGCCTTATGTAGTGCATTAGGAAGATATCTTTGTTTTGACTTGAGAGCCACATGTAGATTATTAACGGGATACTTGCTACAACCAACATTTAAGCAAAACCACAGTTGTTCAGGTACAGCAAGAAAGAAACTCCCCACAGCTTGTTTACAATGTGATCTTGCCCCAAACCTTCACAAAGATGTTGTATAGCCCAGAAAGCATCTTCTGCAAGGTGTCAGCAACTCAAATTTGACCCATCAGCTCCAGCTAAGGCCATGCTACTCCCCGTTTCCACCTCCTTGCCCCTGGGTCTCCAGGCAGGGTTACAGCCCAGAAAAGGCAGATCATGGTAAGTTCTTGCTTCTGTAGGAAGGGACCCCCTCCTTGCCTGCTTTCTCACTGCAGTATCAGCTATGGCTCTAAGTGAATCACGTACCCTGGGCACAACAGGGATTCTTAGGAACTGCTAAGGGTAGCTTAAGAATTGGGTAAACATTTAAGATATGTTACCACAATACTTCTCCTCCAAATAATTCCAACCCAGGGGGTTGCCTGGAATTTGTGTTGAAGCATCAGTCCTTGCCCACCCTCGCCAGGACTTCTGTGGACCTCTAGTACCCCTTTAAGTTTTCTGTGTCAAAAAGTCCCAGTAAAATTGATTATTCCTCTTACAAAAGTTGTATGATGTCTTTGATCAACATTAGTGCCCTCCACTTTATCTTTCCCCATACTCAAATACCCTTTTTGAGATTGAAAGGATTAGAACTGCACCCTCTGTTTTTACAGTAGAGAAGGGAGAGGAAGGTTTTAGAAAAAGAGTGCAGCAAACAAGTGACAAAAAGACCCTTAAGTATTTAAAGTATCATGAGCCTCAATTTGACTTCTCGTCCACCTCCCAAAGAGGGTCTGGGAGAAGAGTAAAGGACAACTTGAGACTTTGCAGTGGCAGTTCAATTTGCCTGATTTATCAAAATTATCTAGGAAAAGAATTTGTGGCAAGCTGAAACATTCTTTTAATATTTTTCATTATTAAAGAATGCTGAAGTGTTCTTGTCACATTTATTTTTGGTAGTGTCTTGTGGAGTGAATTCTTTGCAATGAAATAGGAGTCTGAATGAGGAGCTGAAAACATTAAATCCTATCAGCAAGTGCCACATCCACATGCCTTTTTTTACCCAGTTTTATGCAAGGAGATGCCTATCACAGTCATTTAGAGAGCTGATGTCACAGTCAACTCAAGAAAGATGATGGAAGGGTGTGTAGGAAGGGGGCAGAAGTCTCATCCACTGAGGTTAGATGTTACAAAGAATAGATTTTCCAGGCATAACTGCTAAGCTCTTTCGTAGAGGTCTTCCATAATCTGCAGCTGTGCCATGAGCAGGTCAAGTTTCTCCCATCTCTATTTCACTCTTCTATCACCCTTTTTAGGAGGACCATGTATGTTTATTATTTTTAAGTGCTCCACAGAGGGTTCATGTTTGAGAAGCCCTCTGAAGGTGAAAGCACGAAGCACATCCATATTCTGAACACAACCTAACATTTCAGTTGCCAATGTGGTCAAGGTGGCCTCTTTCTGAAACAATAATACTCACTTTCAAATGCAATAAAAATCCATGCTTGACACCAGTGCAGGCTTTGTCCTGTGTAATACTGAGAAGAGAACTGTCAGTCTTAAAGGAAATGGTACAGTTAGTATTTTTAAGAATAGTGGTACACTAGCTGCCATGCTATATTTAGTCAGGAGCATCACTTTAATATGTGAAAATAAATCTATGGCTAATGGAAGGTAGATAGACAAATTCAGCTTTTTGCAGTGGCAAGGTAATTCTTGCTAAAAGAATAGGAAAATGTAATTATTTATTTGGTTTTGTAGAAGGAGAAGTAAGGAGAATTCCTTGCTCTTTCATTCCCTACTAAATTGATGATGTCTATGGGGAAGAGACCTCAATAACAGAGAAAGATTGTGAGGGAGAAGAGACACTCTCAGGAGAGTGCAGGACAATATTGGAAGAGTGCAGGCACCTGCAATTGATATCCCTGTGATTGTTTCCCTGAGCAATCTCCAAGAGATGAGCTGACAAAAGTTCTTGACGTGGGAGCTCTGTGATTAGGAAGGGGACCAGTGATACGGGAGTGTGTGGTGAGCAATGGCAGTGAACAGGAATGTTTACAGGACTTGAATAAATGTGCAAAGGGCACTAAAGTGCAGGACTCTGAGCTCTTTCAGAATTACAGGAACCTGTTGCTCATCTTAATCTCATGGGTACCCCCATTCTCAATGTGCTTTGTGCTTCACCCCCTTCCACATGCAGCAGCAATTCCAGGAGCTAGCTTCTGTGCCCTTCAAAGAGTCAGCAGAGACATTCAGATTAGAAGAAGGCATGACCAGAGGAGATCTCCTTTTTTGCATGGTGCTGGAGTGACCAAAGTTGGGGATTTTTCCCCTTTGTCACTTTTAGTGTTACTTCAAAACGTGAGTATTTAAAATTTAAATGTGTGCTTCAGTATGTAAAAAGAAGTGATTTCTCCACTTGCCACCATGGGAGAGAAGCAGGAACATGTGGCACAGGCCCTGTACATTTCTGTATTTCAGATAGCTGTGTTACTACAAGTCTTGGCTGGTGCCCTGGGAAGAGCAGAGTGGGTGCTGTTTGCCTCTGGGACCCCTCCTTCTGGAGAGGCTGTTTCCCTGAGAATTCCAGCTGAGTTACTTGTGTTTGACACTCACGCTGCTCTTTGGGAAATACAGCACGTATTAGATAGCAGAGAGAATATTTACTTTTGCAAAGCTTATATTCAGATACAGGGGAAAGAGGAGTACAATCAAGTCTCTAAGTGCTGTTTCTTAAACAGTTTCTGACTGGTCTGGCATCAGGAGTATCTGATATCTCATTACAACTTCAAACAAGCCTTTGCATGTATCCAAATTAATCCAAATATTTGGTGGGGACTCTGTTACTTATTAGAGTGTGTGCAAATTACGGAATGTAATAGTTAGTGTCTTTCTTTTTATTTCATTAATATTCTGGGATATTTCAGCTGTGTCCCATTAAGCAGCATAGGTATAGTGCCTATGAAGATATGGATGAGAAAGGAGATAAAAAGCACTCTAGCTGTTTCTAATGAATTTATCAAAATAAAGTGACACAGGTAAATTATTCGGTGTTTTGCTATCCAGTGATGGTTCAGCAAGAAGTTTTGCAGAAAAGCTGCCTTTTTCCCTTTTACCTATCCTAAGGCATCCAACACAGAACTAAAGAGATTCTGTCCCTGGAGAATTCGTCTCAGTCAATAAAAATAGCATCATGTATGGTGGGACTGCCAACACAGAAAGTCCCAAAGTCTTAGAGGGAGAAACACTACACACAAAGGACACTTGTCACCTTTCTGGTACAACCTCAGACGATGAACAAACCACTGTTCTCTCCCTGCTGTGAAGGAAGATCTTTTTTGACACATTCTTGGGAGTCTAAGAAAAAGAGTCTAAGTGACCGGCTGTGTGTGAGCAGGATGACTATTCTTGCACTGAATCAAAAGAAGGGGAAGAAAGTTTTGAAGACAATACCTAAAAAGCCTCCCATCTGGTTTGACTGTGGACATTTTCCAGAACCCTATTTGCCTTGACAAGTTGCCCATGGGAAAGAACACAAAATAAAACATTCTTGTTGCAAGAACAAAATACCCAGTACGTGTACAATGCTCCTTTTGTTAGGAAAATATGCAGAGATATTAATATAAATAGGTGTAACACCAAGAGTGTGCTCAGAGTGAATGAATTTTTAATGGCTCCTCCTCACCATAAAGATGGTTGCAGATATCAAGGTCAGATTTTAAGGAAGTAGTGCATTCATCACATGCTGTACATTTCTCAAAGGCCCGTGTGGGCAAGCTGTAAGGAACGAGGATGTGCTCTTCTAAAAGTAGCATAGTATCTCACAGGATAATCAATACTAATAAAAGTATAGCTATTTGTAAAAATAAAGTAATCACTGTTTCCTGGCTCTCTGTAACCAAGACGGGATAACTTCATTCACTTGTGTTATTTATCTTGCACAGAACACTTTTCACAGCATGCTTTTGACATTAATAGAAGCAATTTCAACTGTGCTTTCAAGCTTACTGCTGGCCTTGTTTGTGGGTAACTCATCCCAAGCAGTTAAACTCTTCCCAGACGCGAACATGATAACTGTGATTCTTCTCAGAGGCAGAACTTGTTTGTTGCAATTTTTGCTCGGCAGCAAACCCTTTTTCTCTGTGTGTACATACTGTAGAAGAATCCAGAGCTCCAGCTTTGCTTTGCTACAGCTCTGGGTAAGCTGAAAGCAGGGAGGAGATCCTTCCTGCCAAGACAGCATTGCTTTGCCTGCTTCACCTGATGTCATTTGTGTTTGGGACATATCTTATGCACTACTGCTACTTGCACCTAAATCTTCAACGAAATTGTTTGTCAGGGACTTTACAAAATGAGCTAACACACACAAGCAGCTGGTCTGAATAACCACAACTCTTGTGCCTCTCCAGCTTTGCCTCAGTGTAAACTCAACTCAACATAAATACACTGAAACAACTTCAATAAGTGTAGACCATTAAATATCGCAGAATGAGTAAAAGTCTTGGTGTTGCATTCCTTTTCCTGACTGGGAGTTTTGCCATCTTCTATTTTTCTTCTGTTCCTCCATATCCAGATTCCTCCCACCCTATTCAAGCAGAGCTATTTAAAAACATCTTGGAGCTTTATTTTTGACTGGCTGCACGTGTGACCTCAGAAGGAAGCTGTCTGCTGCTTCGTGGGGGATGTAGCAATGCTACTGAGGACAGCGTGTGCTTTGTCCAGGAATGAAAAGGCTATCAGTGCTGAGACTAAACATGCCGTGGCTTTGGAAAACTAAGTCAGGGAGGAGGGAGAGTAAGTTTTACAAGCTCATTGCTTGACCACTTTTAGTCTTTTAGATGCTGGGTTGCTAGGTTTTTTTTCTCACAACAGTTTTCTGTCCTTCCTCATCTCTCCTTATCAGCTGTTAGCTGCCATGGGGCACCGTGCACAATTAATTAGCTGACCTAAGCAAGGTCCTCGGGGAAAAACAAATCCCACAGCAAGTGTGCTGTGTGCCTGTGGGAGCAGCATCACAGCTCTGCTGGGGAAACAGGCACGTTGTTATCCATGCTATGGTGTTGTGGGCACTCTGCAAGTGAAATGCCAACAGGACATTGGGGGTGTGATCTTGAAATGCTTCCCTGCAGCTTTTTGTGGCTGGGGGGCATTATTACATTGGGTAAGTGTTAACTAAATTTAGAATAGGAATGCAATCAGTACTATTAATTACCCTTTTAATCGAATTCCAAAAAGAAGAGGAAATTGATTTTTATGGGAGGCCACTGAGAAAGATTAAGGAGTGATCCTTCAGCTGCTGCACTTACTGCCTTTTAGATTCAGACCTGCAAAGCAGACATCACTAATAACTTTATCATCACAGTTCTAATTGTATTTACTTTGTCTGTACAATACTTTAATAGCTCAGAAACCAAAATATTTTCTTTCTCATAGATGCCCTTTACATCACTCCCAGACCTGAAGAGATTCCCAAGCAGCAAGTAAGGAGGACACGTTCCCTCCCAGATTAATGCTATGTTTTTCAGTCAGATAGACGAATGGTTTTCCCTTGTATTGCTGAGCATGATGATGATGTTATATGGTATGGAATATCTCCCTGGTTAGTTTGGGTCACCTGCCCTGCGTGTCCCCCCAGCCCACCCCCCAGACCCCAGGCTCCTCATTGCAGAGGGCAAGGTGAGAAACAGGAGGCCTCAATACTGTACATGGGTCAGCAAAAGCTGCAAGATCAGGGTCTTACCAGTTTGGGCCAAAGTCTAAACCACAGCGCCGTATGAGCTGCCATGAAGAAGATTAACTCTCTCCTAGTCACACCCAGTCTGAAAGACGGGGGGAATCTCTGTTTTCTGTTCTGTTCATAAAATGCACATTACCTTGATTTTTCTCGGAATACTCACCTTTACCAGCTTTTATTAACCCACAGAAGGAATAAACCAGCTGCAAGGTCTAGATAACTTCTTTCTCAAGCACTTAAAAGGGATGAGCAGCTGACTTAAGCACATTAGGTGGATGCAGTGATCAGATGCTTCAATCCAGACTGTGCATGTTAGCAAGGGATTACGGTCTTTCTCTCATAAATCCATTTACATGTGTGTGAAGTAGGGCCTCTCAGACTCTCAAATCCACGGATCATCTCTCAGTTGAACAAATAAATTGCAAAGCTCTTCCTCCATTATTCAAGTGTTCCTGTGCTATCAGAGTCCACTCTGAAATGAATCTGTGGTTACATGAATAGTCATTATTAGAAAAATGTTGTGCTTGGCTTTGGTTTTCTCTTAAGATAATGCCATATCTCTCTGAAAAGATGTGCCAGCAGGATGGGGGGAGATATTTTTTGTCACTGCCTGTGCCATTCCTCATGATCCTGCTTTACTCAGCTTTACAAAAGTCCCTGCTTCAGGATCCCATGGAATTGAGGTGACTAATACAAATCTTTCCCCATTCTTAAATTAAAGCCTCATGAGTGTTGAAAATAGCTTAGCAGCATGATACAAATGCACTCTAAAGACTTTAAAGCCAAAAAGCAAATAAACCCAAGCTTTTTGCATTTAGTTTGATGGTTTTTGAAGCCTGATATTTTAGCATCCAATTTGTGAGTCTTGTACTCCTCTCTGCCTGCTGTTAGGAAAAAGAAGACATAGCTTTGTCTGAAAGCATCTACAACCTACTTAATAGAATCCAGAGATTTTCCACCTAGGCAACTGATTAGGAAAAATACTTTAATGTTCACAAATATCTACATATACCCCTTCCCAGTGAGATGTTCACTAGAACTGGACCCTAGTCACAGTGAAGTCATATGACAGTGTGAACCCATTTCAGTGAGCTGGAGGCTTAGAAATGTTCTTCATAAATTTAAATTAAATCGCATTTAGCTCTAAGGAATCTCATGATTCATTCTAGTGAGAATTAGGACAGAAGTTTAGGGCCAAAGTGACACAGATCAATTGATTTACACCATCTGGGATGTGGTCTGCAGTATCTATTTGTCTCCCATTACAGCATGAAAAGCAGAATAGTCCTTCACTGTTGTATTGACTAATCAAGCAAAAACAGGGAAAAAACCCACCAGGGTGCAGGATCTTGTCGATTTGTGCATTTAATCAAGAGCACATTAAGTAGGTCATAGAATCATTTTGTCTTCCCCTGATGTAAAGCAAAAATTCATCTGTTGCTTTGCCTGGAACCTACAGCACATCTCCAAAGCGAGAAGTAAAAACAAAGAAACAACCAAAAAGAATTGCAGAGAGTAAATTAAATTTCACTGTAAATCTTTGTTTGACAAAATGCACATTGCTGCAGAGGAGTAGAAGGTGATAGCATCAGTCTATTAGCTCAGAGATTAAAGTAAAAATGTTCTTCAAAATCCTGTCACATTTATTTCTTTGGAACCAAAGTTGGTGATTTAGCATTATGGTCACTGAATCTTTTTGGCTTTTTATTTTATTTTCCTTTGGTCTTTAAGTTATAAAGTTTATAGTATCTGCTTGATATAGTTCATTTTAACATCAAGAACTTGCAATTTACATGAGGCAGGGAAGCTAATTCTACAATGCACACACTTTTCTGATTAACTGTGTGTGACTTAAGTAGATCTGAGAAATGAGTTTTAAAGAGTGTTTTGAAAGATGTAAATTCAGATGGGCTTTATGATGCAGAAATTATTTTATTTTTTTTAACCAGTCTAATTTCTGATAATCAGTGCAGTTCTTTGTTGTGCAAGGTTATTGCCAGTGGCAGGGGCAGACCTTTGCCATGGAAGGGGGCTGGGAGGAGGGGACACCAAAGCAGTGTTGGAGCAAGGTCCTGTGGAAAATTTATGCCAAAGAGCACCTTAATAATTGTCCAAGAAAAACTTCTGGGACCAGGGGCTGAGAATTCATTTGATGAATATGTAAAATACACCATTCTGCACATAAATGGCTAACCTTACAAATGCAGTATAGTTGCATTGGCTTCACTTCACAGGTTTCCTTTTCACTTTTTTTCAGAAACAATTAACAGAAATGACCTGTATAGGTCCACTTTTTTTATCTTCTAATTTAACAAGCCTTTTTAATCACCCATACCTTGAGTGTCAGATATTTGAATAATGACATCCAGTCCTCCATCCTTTTGTGACGAGGTTGATCTCCCTTCTGTCACTGGAATCATGTGGGGCTGAATGAGAGAACATTAATTTTTCTGGAGATTTTTTTCCTTCATGTCTTATGCTCTGCCTGTCTGAACTACTTCAGCCAAAGAAGAGTCTATTTTAAGAAAAGATCAATAAATCTCTTCATAACTGGAAATGTTAGAGGGTTATTCAAGAACATTTTAGCAGTGCCTGCTAATTTCTGTTCTTTGTATCATGCCCTCTATAGGCTTTGAGATTAATTTGGCACTATGATATTTCTCTTATACTGGACACAGCCATAGAGATACAAGATGTATTTTCATTGTTTGTTCTTCATAGTGATACAAAGTGCAAGTCATCTGTGTCGGTGGCTTCATATTAAATGAGACCCCAATCTTTTAAAATACCAGGTTTAGATGTCTGTGTATAAATAAACAGATTTATAGGAGATAGTTCTGCCCTAGTCCTGACTGGTCTAGCTTCAAGTAGAAACATTTTTTTTTCATAGGTTCATAATAGAGGAGTTTACTCACCCCCATGCATGAGATAAACAAAAATGATATAATAAAGAAACATATAAAACAATTAAAAATGGAAAATGGAAAAAAGCTGTGGGAATTTTGCGTGCTCAGTCCATATATACAGAACCCATGAGTATGATTGTAAAACTGGAGCAAACAGCTTTCGTTCCTACCAATAAACTCCTCAAGAATCACTTTCAACAGGTATTTAAGTCAGGATTTAGAAACCTCTCTTGGATATCAGGGCATGTATTGAAGCAATGCACCAGACTTGAATCTATCCTTTTACATAGTGAATAACAATAGTTAATATTGCCATTTTCCTATTCCCAGCTATTCACACAATGCAGGATAACCATGTGATTACCTGGGGCTTGTTCCCTTTTCCCATGCTTCTTGCTCTGTTATTTATTAAGTTTTTGGTGCTCCAACACTGGAGACCTTTCTAGGGCTTTCTCATGCCTTGTGTTGGGCACCTGGCTGTGGGTTTTCAATTCCACACCATTCACTGAATGTTTAGGCCTTTCAGTGCTTTCCTTGCTGTTACCTAAGTGCCAACATAAATTTTTAGGACCAAATACTGCATCTCTCTCTTAAGTACACATTTTTTAAAGGCAGCTTTTGTTTACTTGCTTCTGTTGACATGAAACATGCTTGAGCAAAGGTGGGCTCTATTCATTTATTTGACCCTAAAATAGTGCCAGAAACAAAACCAAGGAAATGCTTTCCATTTATTTTCTCCATGTACCTTAGAAAGAACTGCTACTGAACAGCCAGTATCTCAAGTTAAGCACAGATTGATTCTCGGAGACTAATTGGTGAGATTTATTGACAGTAGAGAATTTGGCTAGTTATAATAGATTCCTATTCATTATACAGTTGATAATTCAATGAGTAACTCATTCTAATTTTCACTGTTAGTTATGCTTTTAAGTCTGACTTTATATAGCTTACTCAGAGATGTTTAAAAACAATTAATCTTAATTTTTTTAAGTGGAATATGAGATTTCAGCTATTAAACTTAAATTCTGTTTTAACTGCTTCAGGGCATTAGACACGTGGATCCTGAATTCTGGCACCTTATTAACACAGGACCCAAGGTCTGATTTTCAGTTCTATGCAGATGTGGCTTTTCTCATATTGGTAACCCTATCTATGAATGAGGTTCCTTTCTTTTCATTAGTTTCTGTATCAGACTGTAATTTCTTGTTGTGGTGAAGCACAGCATAGGCCAGTGTTTAATTAAAAATTGCAAATGTCCCTATGTCTCCCTATGACCTGCGCCCGCAGAGAGAGGATTCATTTTAGCACATTGCCATAAAAAAATGAGAGGTGGCTTTTCAGACAAAGCCCTTTTTCTGGGGCTCAGAAATTAGGCGTGCATTTCTACAAAGCAGAGTTTGAGAGAGATTTCAAAGCAGATCAAAGTTAAAGAGTTTCCTGATGGTTCAGCTTTGTAGCACTAAGCCTGCTGGGTGTTCTTCAAGGATCCATTGTACCCATCCACTCTGAAAGCACAGCCGCAGCTTTGCATGCATTACACCAGCCCTGTTTTCAGTCGGGTTTTACAAATTGCCTAATCCAGGTTAGGCCTTTTCTGGAAGCTCTTTTTATCCCTCTAAAATTTGCATAATGATCTCAATACTGTAATTCTTGTGTGACAGTGTGTTGAAGCTCTTTCTGATTTACATTAATGATAGTACAAGAATAATGAAATACCAAATTGACTTCATCGTCTTTCAGGACTGAGAATACCATAAATTTCAATGTTTAAGAAACTGTGGGACCAAGTTCACTCCTGGTGTAATCACAGTGACATCTCTAGAACTAGGTGAGGTGTGCATGGACTTTGTCCTTCTTAAGTAAATATTAATTAATGAGGGGGTAGATTCTACTAAAGACCTACAATTAAAAAATGGTTATGTGTCACATTGGTACTCTGACAGAATAATAGTTTTTTCCCCTAAAACTTTGATTAAAACATGATCATCTCCCATGAAAATTCTCAGCTAATCATCTGAAATAAAACATAGATGAGGATTGCATTAATACTTTATGTAAATGGTAAGAAAGTCTCTAATTTTGAGGCATTGTGTTAAAATTTGCAGGACTCGACAGCAGGTAATAGCAGGCTGAGTTCCCATTTGTGTCCTCCTGCAGACCTTACAATGAGACAGCATAAGAGCTGAAAGGTGATCCCAAACAGCCATGCAAAAGCAGTTCTGAGATGATGAAAATTTGGAGTGGTCTGGCAGATATGTTCGCTGAAAAAAAGACTTACATGGTAATTCAGAAAAAAATTCATTCCCATTTCCATGGAAATATAGACTAAGAAGCTGAATCACAGGGTGTGATGTATGTATGTAAGGTGTTCATGTATTTGACATGGGTGGGTGGTTTTTTTTAATGAAGAAAAAAGCATTTTCTAGCAACTCTCTCTCAATGCAACCAATATTATCTGATGTCTTGTGATGAGCATGTCATGTTAATATATGCACTTGTTTGGGCTCACTTCTTATCAATGATTAAATGTGTGAAAGAAAACAATTATGCAGATAACACCTTATTTCTCCAAGGAGTTGTAGAAACCTTATGTATCATTTGCTGAGTGCCATCAGAAGTTTTCTAGTCCTCTTTGTTTATTGTGATTAAAAGAGATGACTCTAGGTTAACAAAAAGGCTTATATGGTATTTCAAATGAGCTTTCTTCATAAAGCATATTCTGTGACCTTTAAAAATGATAAAAATGTTGTCCTGGTGCACGTGTGATCGAGTATTCCAAAGACCCAATTGTGTGGCACATTATGAACTAATTAGAAGAGAGACTGTGAGAAGCCATAAAGGTATTAAAGTTGCAGTGATGGGAGACAGTAGCTGACTCCTTAAATTATCTGTGTATCCTGCATGAGCATAGATGGACCACTTTACAGCCTTGACTAAGCACCTCATCCCAGTCTGGCTCCACAGGGCTACTTCATCCTGTGCTTGAGCATCACTCAGAAGAGCAATTGAGATGAGAAAGATGCTGTTCCCTCTCAGCAAACAGAGAAGCTGCAAGTCTGGATTTATTCCTGAAGCAAACAAGGAAATGGCAACTACTGAATTCTTTATCCCCTGAGGAGCCCCAGTGCTGTGCTGTAATTTTGGATGTTACAGCTGTATTCAGATGCCAAAGCCTTCAGCCCGGAGACCATCCTTGTGCCTGTGAGAAAGGCCTGTCCTGTGCTGGCAAAGTTACTGTGCAGTCCTGTGCTGTGAATAGTAACTAATCACCCCGTTTTCTCTATTTTCAGGAGGTTTTTCCTCACCAAGATGAGAGTCATTCCCAAAGGAGCTTTCGCAGGACTTGTTGACCTAGAGAAAATGTACGTATTGTGTCAATATTTACTAGGAAACAACAATTTTACTCCAAGCAGCACTTTCTGATTGCAGCTCCTCTTACAGCCTGTGAGCAAGCCCCTATCGCTGAGCTTCATATAGTTTTTATCTTTCTGTTTAAAGAAAAAATGGAATGGTTTTTTACTGACACCATGTTCCAGAACAATGTTGTCATAAATCCATTTTCATATCAGCAATTGGGCAGTCTTCAGTCAAAGGGCTGGTTGAGCATGGAGTGTCATTGCAGTTAATAAATACACTGCCATAGCAGAAGATCATAGGAAACTGTTTATTCTGAGAGTTTTGGAATGAAACAGTGGAAAGACCAGGGAGGTAGAAGCTCCTGTTATTAATAGGTCAGCCAATTCTCTTTGCACTAATGAATAAATAGGATTGTTTTGTGCATGTTAAGAGGCAGCTGGCAGGATGTGTAAGAGAAGTTTCTTACAGGTGATAGATCCGAAAGTCTTAGTACACAAAGAGTGTAAGCAGCTTGTTTCTGTGAATTTTAGTGATCAGTCTGGAGATACTATTATGAGCACCTTTGATGAACAGATGTACCTTACATTCATTAATATGTTACTGTGGAGGTATTGCAGCTCCACTACTAGAAGGGAAAATCCTTGGTAACGTGTTTTCTACTTCTCTTTAACAACAGAAAATCTATGGCTTAGCTGGTGCTAGCACCAGAAATTATAACCCTCACTGTCCAGCCTGAACTATTCTGCCTTGTGTATGATTTTTCTGAAATATTTAATCTATGGGCAAATCACAACATTTTGCTTAAAAACAGAACAGCACTTTCAGCCTGACAGGAGAGGGTCACAAACAGGCTGTTCACCCAAGAGGAGTCTGAGTGGGAGTGGGGAAATGTACTTAAAATGCAGTACCTCTTTCAGTGCTGTGTGTGTAATGGCAAAACTCCAAAGGACATTTCTCTGCATTATTTCTACCCGTCTCTCTCGTGCTCTTGCATGAATAAGGGATTTAGCAAGAAGGTGATGAGTCCTGCAGGGTTCCTTTTAGCCTAGTCCTTAGGGAAAATCATTGAGCACTTTGGACTGTGAAGTGGGTTGCAAAGTGCATTGTGAACTGCTTCTTTATCTTTAATTACTCAGAAACCCTATGTCAGATATGGATGAAGGCATTGAATAGGATGTCTCTAAGTGGTGATTTTTTGTTAACCAAAAAAATTATATATGGAAATGGGCTCAATTTGAAAATACATCCATCTACTAGTAGTACATGGAGGAGAAATGGGGACAGTCATTTTATAGCAAAACATCCTTGAAAATAAAAGTGTGATAAATACATAAATGAGACCAATCAACATCAACAAAACTGTAGTATTTGCAGATGATATAGCAAACAGATAAAATTTGAAATAGCTCACAAATCCTAAACCTAACCCATAAAACATTCATCAGAAATATTCATGATAATGTAGGGACAAAAAAAGTGGGTAATCAAATAATAGATTTGCATATAAAAACACAGCCTTTGTATGAAAGCCTTTTTACTCTTGCAAGATCATGCACAGAAAGAAAGATTAAGCAAACTGTAGCCTATTTAAGGAAAACAGCTATTTATAATGTGATACCTCCATATGGTAAAATGTGGATGGCCTGATGTATACAAATGAGACACTTCAATGTAGTTACTGCATGTGTGTGCTCCCCTAGAACTGAGTAGACTAAAAATGAAGAGTGACAATATTTCCTGGATGTGTTACTGAAGAAAAACAGTATCCTCTGCAGTCCAGCATAGCTGTACTCGTGATTTTTATCACTAATACATCATTCCTAAGTGTGTTCCTGAGAACAGGGTGGGTGTTAAAGCCCAGAATTTGGGGGGAAATGGTGGTCTTTGGAATCATCCACGGGGAATGAGGCACTTGGTTACAAGTTAGAAATGTGATGGTCAGAGGTTGTCTTGGGCATAGCAGAATTTGGCCTGTTTAGGACACTGGTTCAGAGAGCCCTTTGGGAAAGTGTCCTTAATAACAAAGAGGTTCAGAAAGGCTGGACATACTTCAAGAAGGAGATCTTAAAGGCACAGAAGTAGTGTCCTTATGTGCTAAAAGTTGAGCTGTCGGGGAAGAAGACCAACCTGGCTGAACATGGAGCTTTTGCAGGAACCCAGGGAAAAAAATAGAGTTTATCACCTTTGGAAAGGTCAGGCAACTCAGGAAGAATACAAGGATGTCATTATGTCATGTAGAGAGAAAATTAGAAAGGCAAAAGCTCAGTTAGACGTCAATCTGGCCACTGCTGTGAAAGGTAATAAAAAGTGTTTTCATAAATACATTAATGGCAAAAGAAGGACCAAGGAAAATCTCATTCCTTTAGTGGACCCAGGAGGAAGCATTTTCACCAAGGATGAGGAAAACTCTGAGGTACTTAATGCTTTCTTTGCCTCAGCCTTTAACAGAAAGAGAGGTTATCCTCAGAACATCTCCTGAATGGAGGTTGTAGCCAGGTGGCGGTCGGCCTTTTCTCCCAGTCAAATAGGACAAGAGGAAATGGCCTCAGGCTGTGTCAGGGGAGGTCCAGGTTGAACCAGGGAGAACTTCTTCACTGAAAGGGTTTTCAGGCATTGGAACAAGCAGCCCATGAATGCTGGAACCAGCAGCCCATGGAATCACCATGCCTGAAAGTGTTCAAGAAAGGACTGGACATGACACTTAGTACTATGGTTTAGTTGACATGGTGGTGTTTGGTCGAAGGTTGGACTTGATGAATTTGGTGGTCTCAGTGATCCTTGAGGGACCCTTCCAACTCAGAATATTCTTTGAAATATCTGTCTTTTCCAACCTTAATGATTCTATGATTCTAAGTTAAATCAGAGATGAGTTCTCCATAAGAATCCTAACTCTGATACACTTGCCTTCAAAGCGAATGAAGGCTTTTGAATACAGTGACCAAAAATTTCTGGTTTTCAAAGAAAAATAATTCCTTGATATTTTCCTGCTTTCTGTATGCATTTTAGTATCTTCCCAAATATTCAAACTGCTGAGGCCTTTAAATAGATGTACTTTACCAGAAAATGTCAAATACTTTTCAATCAGAGTACCCAGGCAAGGCCTCATTTGTTTCCTATTGGGACTGTCTGAGGACTTTCTGGAATGGACACTAATGACCATGATTCATAATGGAAAAAATAGTGTGACAGGGAAATGTTGGCATGGAGCTGTTGATCTGACCTCTCTGGTGAAGCTCCAGTTTTAGTTACCAAGACAAAATCTTTTGGGTTTCATCTGATGGGGTGTTTTTTAATTTAGCAATATTTTCATTGGAATACTTTTGACATTTTTTAATTTTTTTGAAAGAATGAGAGCCCATTTGAACCATTTTCTAGTTTGTCATTATCTTCTCACCCATCTAAATTCCTTCAGTTACTGACAAAATATGAAATGACTATTCTGCAGACTGTCATATGGTGCAACAACTTTCCTGAAGTATGTTCTGGGAGAAGGGTCTTTTCTTCTTAAAAAAATATTTGAAGTTATGAAATCACTAATGACAGGCTCTAATTATCAGAGACTTCTCTTACTAAACATGCAACTTGAATTTTCCCACAGAAAACTCTTTCAGAAATCCTCAGGTCTGAGGAACAGACCTGCCATCTTGTTGCCAGCAGCTCTCTGACCTCTGTACAACTCTGGATTCATGTTAATTTAGCAAATACGTTTTCAGGAAAGCAGATTGGTTATTCCTGCTACATGTTTAGTCTACTTCTAGGTCTTAGTCAACTGGAACGTGGCAGTTCTTCTGGACTCCTGTTTAACCAACTTGTTTACACTCCCAGAATTAATTAACCCTCCAGTTACTAAATTAAAAAACAGTCCCATGCAGGCACATACCTGGCAAAATCAATCTGACATGCTCTGAAGCAGCTGTGTCGTCTTCAACCTACACAGAAAGTGCTTAATTTGGAGTAGAGACAATCAGAAGCAACACTAAATCTCTCTTTTTCTGTTGCTACAAGGTGGCAAAGTAGATTTGTGCATGTTGATCTAACAAGGCCTGATTTGGGCATCATATTTATAGGAAGTTTCGCTTGATTGCGTTACCCTGTGCAAGCCAAAGAGGCTTCATGTCTATACCTTGACGCACAATCCCCTTGAAAATTCATCATCCATTATTTGTTCTTTTTGAAGGGTTTAAGCTAAAACATGCTTTGGTTCATCATTTGCTCTCAAACCCAACCTGTGTACAGCCTGATGAAACTCAGCTGTGAGGATGTGAAGTGCTTCTTAAACTAGAAGATGTCACAGAGGAAAAAACCCCACCATTACTGGCCCTGTTTTTATTTTGGAGTAATTGGAGGGAGGCATTTCTTTAACAGATGCTGGCAAAAACACATTTTAAGAGCTTGAACCATGGTATGGATAACAGACCTTGATGAGCTAAACCTTTAATGAGCTGTGGAGATCATGGAAAGCTAAAACATTTGGGTTTGAGGGAATCCACCAGAGCTGGAAACTAAAGTTTTCTGTCTGTGGAAGACAGCAGCTATCTACTGCTTCCTCAAGAATTTGTAGAGGAAAATAGCCCTGAATCATGTATTTATTCAATTACTTAGTGCATTCAAGATTTTCTGGTTTTATCTCTGTTGAGACTGTGGATCCAGTGATAGTTCCTAAGGACAAATGCTGTTGCTCTGTGACCTGGATACACGAGCACCACATTATTTCATAGACAGCAACCAACCCGATGGATGCTGCTAAAATCTCTCCTGTTTGCCCCTGTAGGCTAAAAGGCAAGTCACACTTTCCTTTGACTCAGCTAGATCATAGTGAGTTACCTTTTGTGTTTTATCTAAACTCAGAGGAGCTACTTGAGGACAGCGGAGAGCAGAAGACAGAATTTTGAATCAAGGGGTGTCTCTCTTTCTGTGGCTGAGGAAGGACCAGAGTTCTTGTCTTGACTGTAAAAGTCTCACCTAGAAAATTTGGCAGAATGGGAAGACTTCACTCTCTTTAGCAAGTGTTAACAACCTGGCAAATTGATGCATTCATCATCCAGACCTTCTTCAGCAGTAGCCATCAAGCTGCCTGGGCTAGCAAGTGCCTAACCCATCCCATGTGCTCCTGAAATCAGCTTCATTAGGCTCCTGCATGTGACTGTGTGACACTTGTCAGCATAAAGCCCAAAGAGATGTGAGGGAAGGGGGGGAGGCAGGAATCACAGGATCACCTAAGGACGAGCAGTCTGTGTCTTCTGCTACCAAGAAAGCTGTTCAGCATTTCACAGCTTCTCCAGTTCTTCTTGCACAGTGTATTGTGTGCTGCCTCATTTGATATGCAAAAGACTGGGCTTAAATAAGTTCATTAAAGCTATTTTGAGAAAAATGGTTATGATTCAGTGTAACCAAGACATTTGGAAATTTTATCTAGGCAGGAGTTGCCTTCTACCTTTTGTTGCATTATTTGAATAAACCTGCTATTTATTTTTTTGCAAGCAGAAAATTACGAATTTTTAGGATCTGCTGTGATATATAAGTTAAATAGTGCATGCTTATAAAGGTATTTATTTACATCCCTGAGGTGAAAGTGGTACACAGATCATTCTGTGTACCAAAATACATACTGAATAAGGTAAAAGTCATCCTTTGGTAGCAAATACTCCAGGGTACATTCTCAAGGTGCAACTCTATGGATACTAAATTCTAATTTACATTATAGGAACTTCTGTTTAACATTCTGCATCTTAAGGGCAGGCCGTGAAAATAAGTATGCAACTTAATGCATTTAAATTAGTCTAAGTATTTTCTCTCAGGGAACAGAGGACTACTGTTCAGAAACATTAAGGCAAGTAACCAACACAGGCAAAGAAATTCAAAATTCAGGCTGTTGTCCCAAAGAATAAATGTTTGAAAGGGGCCATTACTGGGATGTGGGGCTTTCCCTGCGGCCCTGGACAAGTCAGCAGGCTGGTGGTCGGGCAGGGAGCAATCATAGGAGGCATTCTTGCTCCTGCAGCTGGACTTGCAAGTCCCAGATGCCCCCACTGCATCTGACCGTCTGTCTGATGGTGACCAGTGGGTTGGAACAGGGCTTTTCCTTGCTGGAGGGGTCGGTGGCACTTCAGGCCTCCGATTCAGCAGCAAAATCACGTAAGAAAGCTTGTCCTCTGTCAGACGTGCATTTCCCAGCCCGACAGCAGCCAGGATGTGTCAGTCTTCATTTGCCCCCTCTGCCCTTTGAGATGGGTTCCCAGAAGTGGGATGGGAAAGGCAAAGCACCACGGGAGCTCCTCTCAGGGGTCCTGTGTCCCATGGTGCTGGAGGAGCTGGGGGAGCAGTGTCTTGCGCCGCTGTCTCTCCGTACGGCTATGAGCTGCTGAGGTACTTTTCCTTCTCCATTGCTCCAGATGACCCTCCTGTAGCCCGTGGAAATATCATTCCCTGATAGCAAACTTTGGTGTGTTTATAGGAAGCCTGATGTTCTCAATTCAGATTATTTCATGCAAGCAGAAGCTATGCCTTGCGTTCTAAACATAATAAGCAACGAATGAAGACTAGGTGGCTTTACAATAATCTATAAACCTTTTGCTGCATCATCACTTGGTATACTGCTTTTCCCTGCCAAAGCTTATCTGTGGAAGAGATCTTCCACTTGCAATTACCGTCGTCATCCCTTGCAGAATTACAAAAACTGAAGGAGAAATTTATTATCCATGTCAGTTACTCACTGGCAATGTCAAAGAGCAGAGATTTAATTACAGTGTTGCTACATTTCAGGGAAAGATAATCTGATCTCAGTCTTTTGCTAATGCTTGGGTGGAACAAAATTACAAATAAAGTAAAACCCTTAGAAGAAAAAGCTAGGACATGTAAAATCAATTAATAGTGTCCATATTAACATTTTCTAAATTTTCTATTCAAAAAGTCCCAGAAAAAAGGCGCTAATATTTGCATATTTGAATTGAAACACATTAGAGCACAAGAAAGAAGTATTCCATATTTCATTCTGTGTGGTTTAGTATCTTGATGCTTGCCTTCTTTGATAAAATAAACTTAGAAAGGAAAAAAAAAATAAAATGCATTTTGTCATTACTTGCTTTTGTTGAGCAAGAATGAGCTTTGTGGTAATGAACTGTTAGCAGAATCTTTATTTGTTAACTGCAGTGGTGTGGAGCCAGCGTTAAAGACTGAAGTATTTAATGGGAGAATCATCTTGCACATCATTTCAGGTCCCTGTTTTACAGCTGTCTAGACAGAGAGAGAGAAAGAAAAAGGGAACCAACTTGTCTGAATGTATGCTAAATGCTTTAATGCCTCTCCCCAGTGACATACTGTTCAGATTACCTGAATTCATAAAACATGAAACATGGGCAAATGCTTGTGTGAGTTCCCACTCCTTTTTAGGAGGAAGCTTTGATCCAGTGTTCTTCTGCCTTCCTCCATGCAAACAGAACAGATAAAACTAAGTGCATGATAAATTAAGATAGCCTTTTTGCATATATCAAGTAGCCTGATTCATCCAAAATGAGATTTGAGGGTGAAATGCACAGTTCTTAAAGAAGGTCTCAGCCCAGTGGCCAAAAACTCCCCAGAAAAACCCCCACCTCTGTAATTTAAAATATTGTGAATTATCAAGATTTCTTTCTCAATTCATAAGATTATTTCTCAGTTGGCTTGCCCTGCCCTTAGAGAGTTTGCTGGGCTTCCCCTGCCACCAGGAGAGCAAGAAGCTGTGCCAGATAGGCTGGAGGTTCAGCATCCCACGGAGATATTTCCTTCCTCTGCATCATGAAGTTTTGCCAGGCAGCCCCCCTCCAGGCCCTTGCAATAGAGGCACGAAGCTGTTTATTGTGACCGGCAAACCTCGTGAGGAGCCTCAGAATTGATGGTCATCCTGTGGTGCAGAATTAATCCCATAATCTTTCTTCATTTCTCCGGTGGATGTGTTCACTGCGTGCTGAGGAGGCTGCTATGACTGCTTTCTGGCCAGCTTTTTGACATTCATCTCAGGTGCTTTTGGGTGGGTTTTTTGTTTCAAGAGGGAGAGATGGATGCTGGTAAAATCAAAAATTTTTTTCCCCAAAATCTGTCCCTTCTTCAGTTTTCATCTCTTCCCTCCAGAATATTTACTCTATTTTGAAATAAAGGAAGTTTCAAGTGGTATTTTGTTATGAGATTGATGTGCTTTCGAGGAACAAATGACCATCTAAGTGACTTTGTATATATAAAAATACATATTTACTAATTAACATAAAATAATTCTTCAGGTAGCTGAGTGGTACATTTATTAAATTTATGTGCATATACCACAAAACTAAGAACTCAGAACTGCTGGTTCAATTCACATTTTACATTTGCAAATACATGCGAAATACGGTTTTTCTCATGTGATGTGTCAGAATATTGTCCTGAATTAAATAATTATCTTTTTCTCAATAAAATCAGTATATCCATTCTAATATCCCTAAATAATTTGTAAAAAAAAAGTTTCTTTTTGTGTGTTATTACATATTAACTCCTAAATTTCTGTAAAGAATTCAGAATTAAAATGTACTGACTTGAAAACAGTACTGTAAATACAAAACTAAGTTTAAGAAAAAAAAATTATTTTTAACTATAAAAAACGTTTTTATAGGTTTTTTCTATTAATCTTGTTGAGTGTATTGTAACTGTATCAGTGAGTGAGTGCAAAAGGTGTGAGTTCCTTGAAATTGTGCCCAATTTGCTCTAAATGAGATTTGCCTCAATATTTATTGTTGCCACTACTAAATATTGTTTGAAGAAAGAAGTCTGGCACCAGATGGGAAACGGCAATTCTGTTCAGGAGGATTTCAGGAACACCTTCCCATATTAATTTTATCTAGCTTTTCTGTTCATTTTAGGAATAATCCTAGTGGAATTGACATGTTGCAATGAAGGAGTGTTTCCCACTGCTATACAAATGCTGATATAACCCTCAGCATTTATGGAAAACAAATGTTGAGATGAAGTCAAGACATTTACTGTCTAAGCAGTTGATGTTGATTCTCTGACAACATTATATTGCACAGCCTTTATTTTTATTAGGCCCAATGATTGATGTGGATTTAATCATTAGTTTGATGGCTGCTTTGCTCAGTGGAGAAGCAACTGAGCATTTTATCATTATTAGTGAGCTGCATTTTGATTTTTCTATCAAAGGCTCTGCTGGCCCTAATTCATCCCAGGTGTAAAACCAGAGATTCATTTTGCCCATTGTTTGTGTTGTGACCAAGCCAAGAACAATTTGCTCACAAAACACTGTGAATATTGGTTTTGATTTCTAGAGCAGGAACCTGGTTTGAATGAAGACTTCCATACATGTGTGTGATTCTTTAAAAATAAGTAAGAGTGGTGTACCTTTTGTCACTAAACTACTCACCACATGGCAGAATATATACCCTTATATACTTAAAAACATGCATGTGTGAGGGTATATACATAGAGAGTAGTCTGGGAAAGATTTAAATTGCTGAGATTTAGAATGGTAGACAGATACTAAGCCAGAAAAATATTTTGAATGCTTGCGGAGCCAACACCACAGATGGAAATTACAAATGATTGTGAGAGAAATGCAGAAAGCTGGAGAACTCTTTGTGTCTGTAAGTTTTCCAGTGTAGTCAGCAGAAGACTGGGAGATGGGGACAGGGACTTTGACTTTCCCAGTTCAGAACCTCACCTCTGAGAGCTGCTGATGCCACTTGCTGAAGGAGGAGGTTCAAGAGAACATTTCTGGAACAACTATGGAATAGTTCATCCACACGGAGAATATATTTTGTCCACTTTATAGGGTGCTTCCTCCTCTGAGGAGAAGAAATGGACATCATAAATAGGGGGCTTCTCAGCACAAACACCAGGAATGCTCTCTCCATGTTGTCCTGTGCTTGGAAGTTTCTTCACTAACAGCAGGAATAATGCAGAATTTCATGTAGGGAGAGAATGAAACCAGTTTTTGTTATTTGGAATCATTTTTTACTTCTTGCTTTTCTGCTCAAGAGCACAAAGATTTACATCTTTATCTGGAAATGTTTATCCTTTCTAGTGCAATTATGAAGCGAAGGTGCTCATTAGACATGTCTAATCCCTTTGTCAATCTTATTTTTTATTTGGAATGAGGTTTTTATGGTGATCTGTTTTTCATCTTTATTTTCCACATTTTTAAGGCTTCTTGTGCTGGATTTTTAAGATTTATGCTTTTCCCATCTGTGCTGTGAGAAGGGGTAAGCACGACACAGCGAAAAGAACGTGCTTATTTATTATTTCTGTTTCCAATTAGATGAGGCTCTTTAGGAGAGTTGGCAGCAGCAGAGCTCCCTGGAGGAAGGGGTGTTGGGTATTTCGCTTGCAGGATAAAGGGCCCATTTGGAGGGGGGCAGCTTTGAGGGGCTGCAAGGGGCAGGAGCTTTACAGATCAGAGATGGATATGTGCCACTCAAGGACTGCTCTGGAGAGCAGGGAGCAGCTCCAGGGGTGATGATCAGGATTTACAGGAGCAGAGCTTACTGCCACTACAAATAAGCCATTGAGGAGCTTGGCCATTCAGTGATGGACTGTACAAAAGATGGGGACAAACTTTTCAGCAGGACCTGTTGCAACAGGACAAGGAGTAGTGGTTTCAAACTAAAAGGGGGTGGATTTAAATTTACATATAAGGAAGAAGTTTTTTACTGTTTGGGTGCTGAAGCACTGGAATGTGTTGCCCAGAGAGGTGGCAACATTGAAGGTCAGGTTGCACTGGGCTCTGAGCAACCAGATCTGGTAGATGTCCCTCAGGGAAGGTGGACTGGATGACCTTGGAAAGTCCCTTCCAACCTGTACTATTCTGTGGTTCTATGAAGTCCAAATCTCCAAAGGCACTGGATGTCAGGGTAGGGAGTATATAAAATCCTCCCAGTTCTCTTCCAATATCCTATAAGGTTTTTCTGCTTTAAAGTTAATTATCCTCGTTGATATTCTAATAAAAGCTGCCTTTTTTGAGCTTAAAACCCTTTCATCCTTCTTTGGGACATCCTGTGCAGAGGAAGGTCAAGACATATTGCCTCAAAACTCATGACTCAAAGTGCCCTCATATGGCACAGTCCAGACTGTTTTGTCTTTACATTTTCACCATGTGCTATGTCCTGGCTCCTTCATTCCCTGATCCTGACCTTCTGTTTGGGGACCCAGAGCTGAGACTGGAGGCACATTTGCAACAGAGAAGTAACCTCCACAGAGGAACAGAGGGCAGAGCCAAACGGCAATGAATTTATACAGAGGAAAGTAAATGGATTACAGTTCATCTGCGACAGCCATGTGCCCAGGCATAATTGACAACACAAACTGTTTATTTAAAAATAAGCTCAGCTTTGCCTGTGTTTCTTGGTAGCAGACTTAAACACGCTAACAAGTAAAGTGGCTTTTCACGAGCCTTCATCTGTCAGTATCAAGGATCCTGTTTTGTATTCCCAGGACCCAGAGTAGCTCTGAATAGCACATTGTATTTCCACCCTACTGTGCTGCCAGGCACTATTCTTTCAGGGTAACAGATAACATGTTAACGGCTGAAACAGGCTGTAAAAATGAGGGGGGAATTGTGTCAGCAGTGGGCAATCACTCAGGTCTCCAGAGGGAGGGCTTCCTAATGGGATCTCATTTAGGCACTGCACAGGCTTTACTCCCAGGGAGCACCTTCCTGTGAACTGGACAGTCTCCAGGTTTCAGGAACCTTTCCCACACAGGGAGATTGATTTCATATTGATAAAAATCTAGGACATATTTGTTCTTGATTTTGGTGGTGTGCAGCAAGGTGACAGTAAGGTATCTTTTTATCTGCACATGTAAGGACGCTTCTGGTCTCCATATTTTGTGAATCTGTTGGCAGGCTGAAAGCTCTCTGCACTCAGGTGGCAAAGCTCTCATTTGCCACAACTCCTTTGGTTCACAGGAGAGTGAGTAATGGCAGAGCAATGACCATTCTTTGGGGAAGACCATCCAGGAGCCCTCTCCTCCTCTTCTTGCTGTTATTCACTCTTAGTAGCCTTTTAAAAAATCTGTAGAGCTTACTCCAGCTCTTACTCCAGCGCTGACCTTGTCTAATCGTATTGATTGTTAGTAACTGAAGACTAGTTAGGAAGCGAGTTGCTATGGCAATTCTTGAGTCATACATATAAAGAGAAAATACTGCTAAAACCACTAGTGCATGGCGACTATTAGCATAGTTAAACAAATTAAAAAATATAATTCATTCAGATATATGCTGTAATTCAAATGAAGACCTAATATTCGGCAAGGAAGTTTCTCCCTTGCTACCACATTTTCCTCTTTTGTGGTAGTTTTTTTCTTTTGTTTGTCTGTTGAATGAGTTATACATTATTTTAGGACTAAATGACAAAGTAGGCGTTGGGTTGTTCTCCACCCCCACCCAGCAGCCCCCACAAAATATGTCACAACAAGTTTCATGTGACAGGAGAATGACTCAGGCAGAAGGTAATAGGACTTGGAACCCCCCAGATTTCTGGGTCATTTGTTCATATCCAGCCTGCATGTGTGTGATGAATGTTTTATTTTCACATGGGTAGGCTGATGGCTGGCATACCATGAGAGGGTGATCTCAGCCTGTGCCCTCAGGAGATGGTGATTCATTGCAAGCTAAGGCTGCTACAGCTGGTTGGCAGCAGCAGCAGCCTCTTTTGGCCAGGCTTTGAAATGGCTCTGCAATAGAGCTGGGGTCTCAGTGGGTGTCCACACTCCTTTGTGGGGCACTGTGGGAAGGTTTGATTGCTTTGGCTGTGCTGTGCCTCATCTGTGGATAAATGGAAGATTTTGCCAGCCACATCAATAAAGTCTTTTTACCTTATTTTTAACTAAGTGTGACCTAAAAGCAAATCAAGTGCATTCTCCCCTGTTTAATGGGGCCCTCCTTCTTCTCCTTTGGCACTTCCTAATTTGTCACTGACAAATCTGAGCTCTCCTAGCAGGTCTCCATCTGTGTTTAAGGAGGAGGATATAAAAGCAAGCATCCTGGTGCTACCCTTCTGGACACTTTGAATGATGAGGCAAAACGTATCTAGGAGAGTCACAGGTCTAGATGGGAGATAGTCGTGCCCTGAGTTCCAGTCATAACCTGAACTCCAGGGGAGCTCCTCTGTCCCTCTCAGTCTTCAGTGGGTGAATGTCCTTAAATTGACTTTAACAGCACACAGAGAAAAAAATGAGGAGAAATGGAGTCATTTTGTAGCATTAATCTCTTTTAACAGGTCTCATAGATAAATATTCTCTGTATGGCTTCTTGGGACTTGCATGTTCACAGATGTTCATTCATTTAACTGAAAATAAGTTATAAAATAGATTAGAAGTATGTTCCAGTTGAAAGAAAACAACAACAACAAAAAACACACACACACACACAAAAACCACACCAAAAAAAAAAAATCATCAAAATATAGAAGTTTATTTGAATTCATTAGGATCAACTAAATCCGAAACATCTGATCTGGGACTTTGTGTGGTCCTGAAGTTAAATAGGTGCCACTGTCCTGACCCTGCCATTTTGAAGTACCAATTACATGATTCCAGTAATTCAGCCCCCAGGGCAAAGACAAAAATTAAAACCCCACGTACTTAAGCTGCTGCATAATCTGTCCTCACCAAAGGCATTCACATGGGGCACAAGGGATTCACTTGGGGAATGCCTTAGCCAGAGCCACACTGCAGGGCCATCTTGGAACTGATGGAAAGAATATAATGCAACCCTATTACCTTTGTGTAGAAGAATGTGGTGTGTCCTGGTGTTGCAGGTTGCTTTCTGTTTGCTGCATCTTTCTGCATGTAAGAAAAATGCACTCCTGTCAAGGGATCTGGTCCAAATTAGAGTAATTTCAAGACAGAACATCTTTCAGAGGGAATTCTGATCATGTTCCATCATATCATGTTATATTTGTTTCTTCATTTTCCTGTTAAAACAATTCAAAAATACATGGGGTTTTGGAGCTTTTTCATCTGATGGAAAAAGAAACAGTATAGCATTTTTCTTTTAATTTTAAGTCAGTATTCAACATGCAAAAAACATTCCCTTAAGCCTGAGCTAATTTGCTCTCACAGGATTGCCATTAAGTTTGTGTACTTCTGTGTCCTGTGTATTGAGCCATGTGCTTTCTAGAGAAAACACTTATTCAAAATTACAGGAAATTATGTGCTCCTCTAAAATGTAGCATATTAATGTAAATACAGATCCTCTATTAAAACTTACAGATTTCCATTCCTTCTGCTGCAGACCCTGAAACCTCTTTCAGCCTCAACTAAAGCAGTGATAGTAATCAGAAATTATGGATTTAATTTTCTTTATTTATTTTTTAAGTGTGTTCTATCAACATGACTTTTCCAAATGGTAATTTTTGTGGTTTGGGACCTCTTCAGGAATTGTTTTTTCCCCCTTATCAGCAGTATTTTCTCAAAGGATTTTACTGGAAATACAAAGAGGTTTTGCCAGGCTTGCGTGCTGTGAAAACACTGTAAGTTCCATTTTATTTACATCAATACAGGAAGTCAGACAGAAAAAATATCATAAGTATATGCAATAGAGTTCAGCAAAGGAATAGACACAGCAAGTTCTAAGGAAAACATTTTTTCTTCAAACCACATTTCTTTTTCAGCCTCCTTCTTTAGCTCTGTGGCTAGGGAGGAAGAATTCTCTTTTCTTTTGATGAAGAAGGAAGAGCTAATTCCAAAAGAGGCTTTTTGCATCATCTCTGGCTCAAACTTCCTTCTATGCCCCCAGTTAGAAATGACCCAGGATAGGGGGAAGGAGAAGGGTTCCCGGGTAGATCAAAGTACTCTGACATAGGAGAAACAGGTTGTTCCCAAGTGGCCGAGAATTGCCTCTGAGTTATCGAGGGTTTTGCCTCGTTCCTATGGAATGGTTCTTCCCGAGGACTCCCCATCAAAGGGCTGGGTCCAGCCTGAGGATTTCCTTGTGAAAGCTCCATAAGAGCAGAAAACCTTTATTTGCCTGGCGCTTCTCCAGCCTGGGTTACAGACCAGTGCTGGCAGCGACCCTTCACAGCAGAGCAGCCTCCTTGTGAATGGGGTGAGATGAGCACAAAGGTAGCTGCTGCCTGCTTTCAGTGAGTGAGAACCACCCCGTGGCCATGGGTTTATCATTTTTATTACTTTTATTGGAATATTGTGTGTATAAACACACAAACACAGCAACATATTATTATATTGAATTTTGTGCCAAGTTTTATGACATCTTCCCTTCCCCCTGTTAAGACTTTCTTATCTATGTGCAGCCTTGCAGTGTTCGCTGATAAAGGAGGATTATTTCTGTCAGAGAAACTCAGGTGGAAGCATATGGTTTTCCAAGGTTTCGTAGTGGACAGCTGTTCAGTTATTTGTAAAATAAGACTCTAGGTCTCTTGATTCAGGCTCCTCTTTGCTGCCACTTGGCAAAAGGGTTAGGGATTGTGTGTTAGCACGTCTTCTCTGTTAGCATGTCTTCATTGTTAGCATGTCTTCTCTGCACCCTCCAATATAGAACCTGCAGATTTGGGGTTAATGGTAATTTTTTCTGCTCATGATGGCATGGCTCATGATAAATAAGTCTCATTGCACACTTGTTTTGTAAAGTATTTGATTTAGTAGCTTCTTAGTGGTGCTTGTGTTTTCTCTGGCAGTCTGTTGCAAGACAGAGGTTTGGATTTAACTTTGGAAGAATAAAAGAATATCCTTTTCCCTGGTTAGGCCATATGTAACCATACAAACATTTATGCAGTACCATCTTAGCTGAGCCTAAGAGTTTGCAGGGTCAAGGCTTCAGTTAGACACAAAACATAAGAATAGTAAGGAGCTTTTATGGAAGGGAAGAATGACTGCATATAGAAAAAAGACAAGGAAATCTCTGTGCTGGAAAAGGATATTTCGCAGGGAGAACTCTTAACACTAAATAAGAGAAACCTAAATCCTTTCAGGAGGACATTTGAAAGATGCAGTGCATGATGCTGGCAGCTGTTGGATGATGTCTATTTCATAACTGGCTTTAACATTAGGCAGGGCTAACATTTTTCTCATGATGGGTCAAGTCATGGAGATTTATTTTCAATGAAGTGGGTGTATGTACTGTATGATTTGCTCTGGTGAGTAATACATAGTGTTCTGGGAAGATTTTTAATGCCAGAATTGAGGAGTAAGAGGGAAATTTTTTTAGAATTTCCTCTCTTAGCTAAAATTTTTAATTGTGCCTATCTGAGGCACTTGTTATTCTGGATTTTCCTGTTTCTGTAATGTATTGGAATTAGTAATGAACTGTCCTCCAGAGGCCTCTTGTGAATGTGTACTTTCTTAAAGCATTTCAAAACTGTCTGCTGAAGTATCTTGGAGCACCTGCTTCAGAATGATGTGTTTGGAAAGGCTGTCACTACACTTTGGCTTCTGGAAGCTACATGTTCTCCCAGTCTGAGACAGTTGGCCTGTTGATTTTCCCCAGAAATTATTTGCCCCACTTCTTCGTTCAGCTGCTCTCCTGAATGATTCTCTCAAATGTAATTTCTTCATCTGCCCAGCTCATCTTAATAAAAAATTCATCATTAGATGGCTACTAAAGCTGAGAGAGGAGTAATAAAAGATAAGTAGTAATAAATGCTGCTTGTCCATTTCCATGGAAGGAGTTGCAATTCAGGAATATCAGCATCTCTGAAAGAGGAGGTCCCTTACTCAGCTGAACACCCATCTTTGTCTGCCATCATGGGCTCAACATCCTCTGGAGCCCACCACGCCTGAGGGGGAAAAGTGCCATTGACAGAGTGGGTGTTTTTATTTTACACACATTTTTCTGTCTTCCCTGCAAGCTTTCATAGTCAAAGATAAAATTTAGTGATACCTGAAGCCAGGGGCAGCAGCTATGTCTGTCCCAGGGGCTGGAGGGCACTGAGTTCCAAGCCCCATCTCTCTGGGCTGCCTGGTGGAGCCAGATTTCTGGGGAAAGCTGCCATTTCTTCCAAAGACCCTTTTTCTCATTTGACCCTACAAAGTTTCATGCATTTTCAGCTTTGCTGGCAATGAACTAAAATGAGTGTAATACACTCCCTTCGTGCTGGAGTATGAGGAGATATCTATCCCCCCAAACTCTACTGATTATAAAATCAATTCTTATAATGATGTAGCTTCATCTGTTGGATCTGGTTTTTATCAGTCCCAATTCTGCAGACTAATCGTGTGCTTTTTCAGATTAGAGAGACCAATTTAAAATCGTTACATGGACAATTAATTTGATGCAGCCAAACTCTCCACAGACTTTACATCTGGATTGCTGGCATGGTGCTAAAGCACCGATAGAAATAAAATCCCCTTTGCTTCTGTCTGCCGTGCGGAAATTTGCGTTTTATTTTCTCCCATGCCTGCACGGATTTATTTGAGAACGTGGTTTCATGCCCTTTGGAGAAGAGGAAGGCACAGCATTGGCACCCTCTGATAATCTCCCTGAAAGACTGATGTATATACGCTATCTGGCTCTAAGTGTGGAGTCGCTATTAGTGTCCAGTTGGCTAAATGGGTATTCCGCTTATTTAAAAAGGCTGGCGCAACACGTGTGTGTATCTTCAACAAAGTAAAGAGATGATGAGAAGAGTCAGTCCTTGATTTCATTTCTGAAACATCAATATCTGCTAAGAGATATTACCCTGTAACTCCCTGGTGTTCAATAAATCATGGTAGGGAGACAAGTTTTTCATGTTCACAAGGAAAAGTGACAGGAGAAAGTGTCAACTATATATTTTCAAAAGGTCAAAAGTCTCTAATATTTTTAAGAAAAATGGCTTTTCTTTTGTAACCTGTTTAAATCAATGTAGTAGCATTTTGTTGTCACTTTAGAGGGAAGTTTTCAAAAGTAGATTTCAGACCAGCTTGTTTCTGATCAGGCTGAAGAAATAAGAGCCACTCCATTCACAACAGAGAGACAGAGGAGACAGAGGTAGCCAGATGTTTGATTTTTCAGTTCAGACACATCTCAGGCTGATCTCATGGGCACTTACCCAGTGAATGTTTGGCAGGATTGCCTGGGCGACACCACATTGCTGCCATTTACTTCTGAAGCTTGACATAAATTGTGGCATCAGTCAAACTACTGAGTAAAACAGACCTGGAAAATTGCTCTAAAGGGTATTTATATTTAAAGAAAGAGGGGAAAATAAGCATTGTTGGCCTTTTTTTCCTTTCTCTTTTCCCTTAAATGAACACAACACTGTTGATTTGTAGCAGTACAGAGAGCACAGTGAGGACAGCTGCTCTGGGAATCAGAACCTTAAACCTCCAGTATCACTGCTGACTGCAGGTACCTGTAGAGTGAAAGAAAAGCATTCATAGCAATCCACAGGACAGCTATGCCACAAAAAAACTGCATCAAAGGCTAAGGATAATGGGCCAAAAGACCCAATTATAATGTATCACAGGAAATATAAGGTGAAAAGATCAAGTGTATAACCTATGCACGTACCTGCTCTGGAAGGGAACATACGGAAGGCTGCAGGAGTTTACAGGGATTGAGTCACCACCAGGACCACAGAGTAGGGCTGTGTGCCTGGAGAGGGGGGAAATCCCTCCTTCACAACATCTGTGGGCAAGGTGCACGCACCAAGCAAGGACCAGAGAAACCTTGACAGACAGGGCAGTCCCCTCTGCTAGTCCATGCTAGTCCACCATGGGGAGAAGAAATGCAGAAATCCATAAATCCCACAATTACTGTGGTCATCACACAGCCAAGCTCACTAGGTGGGCAGCAGTTTTTCTGTGTCATTCCTGCTGCTGGAATTACAAGGTCTTCGTGCTTGAAATCACACATCCCTGGGCATTGTGAGGTGCTAATGCTGGTCTAAGCTGCTCTTCTGCCTCGTGCATGCTCTGCTCTTCTTTTGACACGAGTTACCACTTACTGAGCTGTGTTAACCTACTGTGTCTGTATAAAGGCACACATACATAAACACACTTTTTTTTTTAAACAGACATATTTCCAAGCAGGAGAAGAAAATACCCTATAGCCTATCCCTGCATGCTCCGCTCTGATCCTGAAAGGAATTCCTATCATAAAAGACATAAATTTCCAGTCTTTTATTATTTTGAAATATGAGACCGCTTAGCTCCAAGATCATTAGTTTGTGAGTTTAATACAGTCTTGTTTTTTCAGTAGGGCTTTGGTTAGCCTAAGAGACTTTTCCTTTAGTGGACTACAAAGAAACTGCCATGAACTCGAAGTCCCTTGCTAACAGAATTGTTTAAAAGGCCATTTGGATGTATCTTGATTTTTACGGGTCACGCTCTGAGTGCAGCTGGTTTGAAGAGGAATCCTTCCAATGCATCACAGTGGGCTCTGCCACAGATGTCATGAAGATGCACCCCCAGCCTTGCCTAAGGGCAGCTTTGCAGGCAGATTAAACAATTTTCCATCTCTCATCCTTCTAACACGGGCTCTGACTGTCACACGTGGAAATGATACACTGCAGTCAGTTGCTGGGGAATGTGTAATAACGATTCCAGTTTGCTACTTTAGTGGCAAGTTAAAGGAAATCCCTTAATCATGTGATGTCACATCTTAGAGTCCTACATTCTCTTTGCAGAAAAATAAAAACAGTTGTCCTTTGTGCCTTTGTAAAATGTGTTTACTGAATGCTTTTTCATCTTTTAGGCTGTATTTGAGTAAACAATGTATGCTTTCAAGGATCACTGTTGATTTCAGTACAACTCTGCATGCAGTGAACACTAAGCACTTTGCAACTGCTGGGTGGTTTCGATACTTGGGGTTTTTTTAAGAAATTGCTCCTGACTCTTTAGCACACCATCTATTCCAAGGCTTGCCTGTTTCAGAAATGATGCTGGGGTTGCTCGCTGGGTTTCCTGCCATAGCTACCAGTAGCACTAATAGTGTCATTCATTCCAAACAAACAACGTAATAACAGCCCCATCTTCTCTCTTGATGACATATAATCAGATATGCATTATGAGCAATCATCTGTTTGTGTGTATTTATACTGTAAGACAAATCACTTGCACAAACACTAGCCAGCAATCCCTTTTTTCCTCTTTTTAGCTGCTGCCTCAGGTATTATTTGCTCTCCTCTACAGAGGATCTGAGTCTGCTGAGTTGGTTGTTTGATGTGAGCAGCAGTGGTTTGCACTTTTAATGTCATGGATACCTGTATGTAAGATAGTGTTGTTTGGAATTTCCAGGAGCAGGTGTGCACTTTTTGACAGGTATGAATAAATAGTTCACACAAATTGTGGAGCCAAACCCCAGATTAGTGCTGCCTGTTGTTCACAGTGTGTGATTGATCTCCTAAACAGAATGGTTTTATTTTATTTATTCTTCTTACCTGAATGACAGCCCTGTCAGGGTTATGTGCAGCCCAACAGTGGGATTCATCTGCAAAGAACAATGATAAGTAAGGTCATCACCATCAGGATTTCCTGGAGGGAGTGTAGCAGAGAATGCAGTTCATTGCAGGGGACAGAGGGTCTTTTCCCTCACCCCTGCAATCCCCTGAACACAGAGGATGAAGCCCAGCACCAGAAGGTTTACTGCCTTCTGTCACTGACAAGTTTCCCTCTTTTTCATTTTACTGATCCTGAGATGCTCGTAACCTCAACAGCTGCAACAGTGGTTTGATTCAGCTGGAAGGCAAAAAAAAAGTCATTGCAAATGGACATATTTATATATGTCTATATTTTCATTACGTTTAAAAATAAAAAGACTGTCACCTTTGTACCTGTGAATGGGAATGTTAGAATGAAAGCCAAGTCATTTCCCACGTCTCTGAAAGCCCCCTTACACATTGTGTTATTTAATTCTATATAAAACTTAATCTCTAAAAAGCTTACTATTTTAAAAACCTAATCTTGCAAAAACAGTTTAGAGATTCCTATCATCCTGCCTCTCTTCATTCCTTTCCTTCACCATGCATTCTCCAAGCCTTCCAGAGTGCCATGGCCTGCTTGTGCCCTACCTTAATCAGATCTGTATCTTCCATTTCTTGAATCGAAACAAAGCCAATAACCTACCACACTCTTAGGAAGCCAAAACACTCTTCTGATGCAGAAACATTCACTTTTAAGCAATCCATTAAAAAAGCTGTGTCATCCAAGTTGTTCCAAAGTTAGATAGCAGATTGGATCATAAAAAATTATTACCCCAGCAGCACTATCTGCTGGGTGAGGTCACTACTGTATTATGGTTTCTTAATAACCTTTTTTTCCCTGTAAAAGGCCAACAAATCTTTGACATTTTTCCCTGAACTTCTTAGTGGCATGAAGTATCTTCTGGCTAAATGTATTTGTCTGTATTAAACATGCTGCTTTTTCTGAAGATTTTCTTTTTTCTAGACGACTGATTTTTAGATTGTGGGGTATGGCAAACATACACCTGACCACCCAAAAAGAGCACAAGGAAAACCAAACCAAGCCTTAAAAGTGTGAGACACCTCCCATGTTGTTAAATCTTTGAGACTGTAGTTAGGCAAGTGAATTTTATACTGTCATACAAATACCTCATAGGGAGTGTTTGCTTCTATTCTATTCTATTCTATTCTATTCTATTCTATTCTATTCTATTCTATTCTATTCTATTCTATTCTATTCTATTCTATTCTATTCTATTCTATTCTATTCTTCTGGATATTTCTACTTCTATCTTATAATTATTTTTAAAGAAAACAGGAAGTTAATAAAAAGTCTTTGAAGCATCCCTCGCAACGGCTGTGTTTCTCCTATGGCATGAAGGAATCCTCGTCTCAGTTGAAATACTTCGTTGCTGCTGAAAATTAATAAAGAGGAACACACTCACATGTGAGCTGGTGGTTCAGCACTGCTAAACAAACCCAGTACTCAGCGCACCCTGCCAAGCACCTATTGTCAGCCCTCATGTACTTTTATTTTCTTTTTCTCCCGTCAGTTTAAAGCTCCTGGAGCAGAGCAGAGCTGGATTTCTTCCATAAAAAAAAACTTGAGGAAACAGGAGAGAAAACTTCTTATTAAACTAAAAAATATTAAACCACTAAGGCTTTTTTTTTTTTTTAACTGAAAAGGTCAGATGAAAAACATATCTTTTTTTGCAAGGCTTTTGTTTGTCTTAAATGGGCAGGTGATCTGTCAGGTATGGTTCATCTCTCACAGAAGAGAGTTGAATACATTTATATTCCTCGGATTAATTTTTGTGATTATTTTTTGACTGTGCACCTGACACTATAATCTCTTGTTTTACCTCAGGCCTATTTGAATCTATTTGCAACCATCATCATTTCAAAAGAACGAGATATCCAGGAACAAGTGTCATCCAGTTTTCAATCTGTTTATCCAAGGTTTCATTCCAAAGATGTGCACAGTTACCTAATGATTAAAATGCAATAGACCATGACATTATCACTGAATTACAGCTGTACTACAAATTTTACTTCCAACAGCTGACCTCAGGCTGGGAAAATAACATTTTGGCACCATTTCCAAAAAAATAATGGCAGTGGGGAATCTTTTGGCTGTCTTTACCTTGGCCTTCCTGGTCAGTGCCAGCATCAGGGATGTGATTGGGACAAGGGACACTGCAGTAATGCCTACTTGATTCACCCGGAGAACTCCTGAGCTCTAAATTACACCAGAGCCTGAGCCTTGTCTTTGCCATCCCACAGATTAGGGAAGCAAAGAAATACATGCTCTGGACTAGCAGGAGATGCGTTCTGGTGTGACTATAGCAGTAAACTGGCCATTTATATTCTGCAGTTCTCTGGCTGCAAGTGGGCATTAACTGTGTACAGACCACGTTAAATAGGGTTTGCTCCAAGGTGTGGAAGACTTCTTCACTTCTATGGTCTCCAGCTGCTGTTAACAAAGGTGCATCTGCTGGTGGCTTAATTTTAATCTCTGTACTTCCCACTGGGTCAAGACAGCAGTGTCCTGTTGCTGAAGTTGTGTCATATTTCATGGGAACATTTTAGCTGTCTTTGTTTTCAGTCACCTTCACCCCCTCTTTCCTTCACTGAGTTAAAAGGTTTCATTAAATTTCCATCAGTAATTAGTAATGTCAGAGGTCCAGTTGCCCATGATGGATAGACCCTGACTTCTAATGCACGGGGAATGGTGACAGCAGGAGATGCAGGGCTGATGCTGCAGATACAAACCCCAGGCTCAGATATCTGTTCCTGACTGTTGTTGTTGCTTGCCACAGCAGTACTCATCAGTGGTTCTGCTTTCTTAGACCCACCTTGTTTTTAAAACTCATCAGTAATCTGAGAAGAAGTTCCTTGTGAATTTTTCACTTGTCTATTTTCTGCTTCACCATGACTTGAAATATCTTGACTTCTAAATTATTTTTCAGAGAGATCTCACAGAATGATGTCTTGGAGGTCATAGAAGCAAATGTGTTTTCCAACCTTCCCAAGCTACATGAAATGTAAGTAATGAGCAATCTAAATGCAAAGGAGACAATTAGAAAGATTCATTATAGGCAAGTATCAAAGGTTTTGCAGTTTGGTTCAGGTAAGCACTGAAGAATTTGTAGCAATATAGGAGCATTTGAAATCTCCTTTTGTCTTTTCCATCTTCTTATCTAGCTGTCCATTTCTTTACCTGCTCAGCTTAAAATTTATCCTCAGATCACTGCCAGGATCAAAAGGTGTTGGGGTCTGCCAGTCTATGGTAGGCTTCTCCCTGAAATCATGCAGATCTTCTGCTGTCAAAAAGAAAATCTCAGCATATTGTTCCACTACCTCATGGGACAAACACAATTTTAAATATTGACATATTTTTCTCTGATGTTTCATTTCCTCTTTGCAGAAGAATTGAGAAAGCCAACAACCTCGTGTACATTGATAAAGATGCCTTCCAACACCTTCCAAGCCTCAGATATTTGTAAGATCTTTTTCTCTTTACAAGTCCTAGAGTCACTTTGAATTACACACCTGTGTATCTGTCCTGCTGGTGCTGAGCACTTTGAGTAATAAGACAGGATAATGGCCTCTCCTCCTTACCAGTTGCATTTTGTCAATCCACATTTTCATGCACAGTCCTCAGAAAAGCTGAAGATTAGAGCTTCCACGGAGGAGTTCCACACACAAGTTCCTCGAGCCTTTCTACGCAACAGGTTGAAAATGAGTGGTGAGAAGAGGAGCTGGACCTTTCTTATGTCTATAGAAACAAGTGTAGGTTGAAATTCCTCCTGGGAGCTTAAGGACAAAAAATATCTCTCATCTGTCTTTGCTATGGTGCCACTTTCTGTTATATGTCATAGACATGGCGTTAAGCATTCGATTTTTTTTTTTTTTTTTAGCAAAGGTAGCATTATAGCCATGGTCTTCATAAATGCTTGATGTGAAATGATGAGATCCCTAAAATACAAACATATTGATGTATGGTACAGCTTCATTTCTTCAGCCAGCTTCATCAAGAATGTCATTTGCACCACTGTGATTGCCACATCTGTTTCCATGGGGTTGCCATCAAAATTCAGTGGTAATTGAATGCATCCTTAAAATAAGCTGGTTACTCAAATATATTTTCACAGCTTTTAGTGCATGTTTTTAACATGAATAATAATCTCTCCTCTGCGTTAAAACCCCAATGATGTCAAATGAAGTCCATCTAACACGAATTGTTTTTAATGGTCCCAGCTTATACAGTTCAAATGGTGCCCTTTGATGAGCAGGATGCCAATTTATTCACCCAGCAGGATCCCAACTTTACTTCTGTATGTCCGTCCACCTGAGCACATAAACCCCGTGTGATTTTCCTGACTGACACAAGAAACCTTACTCATACAAGAAGCCTTGTTTTCCTTACTCATCCAAGAAGCCTGCTCATGATTTCTAAATTTCACGACATAGAAGTAAGCATTTAATTGTCTGGTCAGATATTTCTTAAAGACAGTATGAAATCAGGTCAGTAGCCTGATAAGCGTAGCTCCCAGTAAGCCAAGGAGTGTTTAAAGTCTGAAAATCACTAGTATCTGAGAGGTTCTGTGCTCAAAAATGCCAAGGAGCATTGCTTTGAATTTGTACTTCAAGATTTGAGATTTAAGACTTGGACTTTAGGAGATAAGGTGTGTTTAGCACTGCAGAAGACATTATAGTTTAAACCCTCATTGAACTGGAATATGTGGCTATATTTGGAGTAGGATTTTTGCTCTTCCCAGTGTTTTGACTGATTCCCACTTTATCAAATTCATCATGCACCTTAGTAAACTTTAACTTTTGTGTTTGCATAACTGAAACACAGATTTTCTCTTGACAGTAGGGAAATAAAGCTTTAAGTTTGCATTGTCATGAGGAGAAATAATGCGCCTTTTTTGTCCCATTTCAAGACTGGGTCATTCAGCAGTGACTGCTGTCTTTGAGTAGCTCTGGCCACCTAACAACAAAACCACAGCATTTTTTTATCCCATGTAAAATCCCCAGAACAAGCTGCCATGGGGAGTACAGTTGTCAGATGTACAGATGGATAGAAAGAATGAGAGCATGTTTATCTCACATGAAATTGAAGAAGAAATGTGAACACACTAAAGAACACATTTATTTCAGTGATCATTTAAATATGGAACACAGAAATCATAGGTGAAAGTAAATGCACGCTTTAAATATCTGAAATAGGGAAAGTTTTTCTCTTGGCACTGGTGGATGTTGCCTCTTCGGAACATTTGTCATTCCACACTCCCATACATGTTGACTCCAACATTCAGGGTTTCCACCTGTATAAAAATTCATCTGCAGCAGCAATACTATGACCTATGGAAGCAACAGATTAAAAATACAGAGGATTGCTTGTCTACCTGACCATTCCCCTCTCCTCTCCAGCTAGTTTTACTTGCTAGCTGATACCAGAGGAAAATGCATTTTGGAGATTTTTAAGGTTTTTTCTCTTGTGAGCATGGAGGACTGGAAGAGACTCTCCAGCTACTGTATCCTATTTCTCCTGGATCCACTTCATATACCCCATTAATTAAGTGCTTTATTGACATTCTTGATTCTCTTCACTGTTCCCTGCTTTCTTCTTTTTTCCAGGAGAGGCCTTTTCAGAAATTTAATTATTTGGTGACTAGAAGATTTCCTCTAGTTTTATTCACGGCTACTTAATCCACATTCATTCTTATACCAAAGCTTTTCTCTAATTTATGTTCATAAAATCCATCTGTGGTGTTTACTGCACTAATGGATTTATGCTGCATCCCCTCCCTTCCTTCATTTTAAGTGGTTAAAACCCCCCAGTCTTGCTTGACTAGAGACAGTACAAAAGGTGCAGGTTTCGTGGCTCAGAGCTTCTGAACAGATGAATGTGGGGTTTGTGCTGCTGACAGGGTTTGAGGAAGATGTGCTGGGGGTAAAAATTAATTTGTCTTCAGTGGAGCTACATCATTTCCCAACACAGGGAGCAGGAGCAGGACACAAATTCCTTGTTGGGGACTTTCTGTATCCAATGAGCCAGGTGTGATGCTGAGTTATGTCATGCTCAGATCATCTCTCTACGTACAGCCACACCTTCATGTTCTCTCCTACATTTCTGTAGGAAAGATGCCATTTTCTCTATCCCCTGGTTTCACTGACTGGTGCTTGCCCTTTTGGAAGCCGAAAAGGCAGAAAGCTTTGCTATTTGAAAGGGTAGGGTAGTTAATTTAATGAGGAAGCAGAAACCTTGATGGAAGGCTGTAAAACAGCATCTGGTAAAGGTAACCCAGTCCTCACAATCACCTTCCTATGACATACAAGGAAGAGGCAATACTGAAAATATAAGGCGAGATGTCGAGGACATTAATAGATTGATGATGTTTCAGTTCAGTTAGGGGGGGTTTTCTGGTGGTTGTGCAGGGTGTTTTGTACAATACAGAAGCAAAAGGTTGTAAACATGTGGGACTATAGTTTAAAATCATTCATGAAAGAGTAAAGCATCTGTGTGGAACAGCTATTGCAGAAATGATCAAAATTTTAAGGCCATGAAAAGAAACTTGTAAAGCCTGGAAACTTGTAAACCTGTACATCACTGCCTAATTTTCACATTAATTGCTCTAAGTTAGGAATGAATAGCACACGGTTTTGTCAATATCTTGTCACATAACAGATTAGGTGGTTCTGTCTGACTGTGTAAGGAGGTACAGAGAGACCAAGCTGCAACCAGCATCTCAAAGCATGAGGGCTTGGGTACCTGCCCCTTCCTGGATCATTGTGGTTCTTCGGAAGCTCCCAGCTATGGGGACAGCCTGGCAGCATACAAGACACATGCTCTGATACCTTACATAGTTCTGTGGCTGTAGCAAATCTGTTAAAACACAATTCAGAAAATCTTTCAGAAAAATATGTATTTGCTGGTGGTTTTCATTTAGAAAACACAGAGAAAAAAAATTAATTAGTCTCAATGTCCAAAGCTGAGCCCAGGTACTACAGCCTATTAGTTTAATGACCTTTGCAACACATTGTTTGCAAGGCTTTCTCTGTGTTTCTACAAAAATAGTTGTATAGCCACTAGATCTTGTTTGTGGGCAGGCAAGAGGCTCTAGCTAGCCTTGTCAGTCTCTTCATCATCTTCATGGGCTCATTACAGCCACCAGCTGTTGAATATTAATATGCTTTTATCTCTGTCAGCTTGGGTACAAATACATTTCCTGCTCAGCCCACTCCCTTTGTCTCCTGCATCATCATTACCAGTATGGCAGAAACACGAAGGAGAAGAAAATGCTGTAAAAACACAGTGCTGAATAGCCTAAACCTTCAAAAACAGGCAACCTTAACTTTCTCACCAGTCTTTTAGAAGCAGTGAAGAGAATTTCTAATTGGTCTTCTTGGGTATATGCCAGAGAGACACTGCTTCAGAATGGTAACTTACTGACCTTTTCATGGGTACAAGATTATTTATCTGGCTCTCATTAGGGAGACCTGTGGCATAGTCTGCTTAATAATGTAGTGATGGCTTTTCAAACCCATTTTCTTTCCAAAATTAGTTCTCATATGTAATCTATGTCCTTGGGTTCATTTCTGGAGGGGTGTCAATGTCCTGCATTAAGCAATCTCAGTTTACTATACAAAGATTTAAATGTAACACTCCCTTCAGGTCAATTTTGATGGCATACAGTTGAATTGTTGGAAGGGAGGGGAAATGTAGGTCCCAAAACCATGTGTTTTGCCTGCAAAAGGAGCAGAGCCCGACTCCAAAGTCTTGCAGCTGCTTGTACCTGCCTGGTGCTTCCTAAACCCAACTCTGCATTTGCTGCAGGTGCAGCAAAGTCCACAGAATTACTGACCCTTTTCTTGGAGACGACTCTTCAATAAAAAGAAGTTACACTCCACTCCTTCCTTTGGCATGTCAGCCTCATGGTTAAAGACCTTTGCCCAGGAGTGGGGGCTGCAGATTTAAGAATCCTGGGATACATGAATCAGAGGAATGTCTCGCTGGAATCAGGCTCGCAGGCACCATAAAGTAACCAGTGTGATTAAGGGACACAAAGACCTGAGTGGTGGTGTATTTATCTCTGCCTACCTTGAGTTTGCAATTTAGCAAATACCCACAGTAAATTGATGAGGTAAACTGCGTTCCCAGATTTGTCAGAAGAGCTCCTACAATTTGGCACAAAAAAGAGCAGATGTGTTGCTGTATCTGGAGATAAGAAGCCAGAATCTTCCAGGAATTAGTTTCTGAAAGAATTTTTTTTTTCTCTGCTGATTGTAGTGCTCTGTTTTCTTAAGTGTTGACTCCAATAAGCCTTTTTAGAAAGACAATTGATGCCTTGGAAAGCAGCCATCAGCCATCTGAAAAAAAACAGGTTCTCACCAAGCTGTTTATGCATGGCAAGGGGGGAAATCAGTTATAACACAGATTAAAGAGGACACTTGTTTACAGTGAGGCTACTAAGGATATATACATTGTATGGTAAATATATTGACAAAGCTGTCCTGCAGGAAAGACATTCAGTAAATTGGATTATCTACATTCTAAAAAGATTATCCACTTAAAGGCCTCTGGAGATTTGCTGGTTGAATAAAAAGAGAGGGAAGATCTAGGCTGCAGTCTAGCTAAATATTTTTTCAGTTCTTTTTCTGCATTTAATTAAAAGAACATCCTTTCCTGCTCCTAATCACCATTCTGTGCCTCTGTGCAATCAGTGCCTTGTGCCACCTGTAGATTTACTTCAATATGTAATGATTTGTCAAAGATGCTTTCCTTTTCATCTCATGCTGCTCAGTTGACACCAGTGCAAATTGAGCCCAGAACACTTCGGAATTACTGGAAAGATCAGAACTAACCCAAGGCATTGGGGGTGTTTTTTCTCCTATGTATGGTGAAAGCCCTGATAACCAATGTGGAATTTTGATACGCTGGGAGTAAGCTGCCCTTGGGAGCAGTGTTTGAATAGCATGTGTTAAGAGTCCTGTCACCTGTCATTGCTGCACCATGAGGACTGAGATTTTCTCAGGAAAGGACTGTAGAAAGGCATCTTCTCTGCCCTGCAGTAGCCATGCACTGCTTGGCAGCCATCTCCTCCTTCATTTTCCCACTAAGGGAAATGTATGCCATAATTTGTGTTTAAAAGGGGCTTGTAAAAAAGGATTGCATGAATTTTTAGCATATGACTCATTTAAAATTAAAGGCAGCTTTAAACTAAAACCCTGTATATCTCCAGTAATTTAGAGAGTGTATTTTAAAATATTGTAAGGGGGGGTTACAGGTTCTTCTCCTATTGCTTCTAATTTTTTTCAGCAAACTCCTTTTACAAAGTGTAAGTGCAGAAATATTTTAAGTAACAAGAGCCTTGTGTAATCCACCTGCTTCATTAATCATGCTTTCTATTTAACTATCTGTAATAGTTTTTCAAAGGTATATTTGTAGAGCTTTCTTGGTCACATGTGACAGCTCTTATTTTTAAATTATGCAAAGTCAGACCACTCCTGAGACGAAACAGTCATGACATTTCAGCAACTTTACCAAATTGGCTTCTTGAATATTCACTAATACTACTTTAATTTTTCCCTGCATATGAAGTATTGTTTTCTGTTATAAGATGAGACAGATCAAAGTTGGCTTTTCAGCATCTGAGGATACCCAGATACCATCTCAGGGAGCTCAGAGCAGTACTTATGCAAGTGAATGACTATTTTATGGACTCGTGTCACCCTGAGTTCCCAATGCAGAACTTGGTTGTCACATGGAGGCGTTCAGTTTCAGTTCAAATTATGAAACCTGAAAGACTGTAACTCTCCTGAAATAGTCTGGGTTCATAAAAAAACATCATATGAACAATGTTACCTTTTTCAAGTCTCAACCAGTCCTTTGATCACAATTCAGCTATTCAGGAATGATTCTGTTTAAAAAAAAAAAAAAGTCACATCTAATAATGAAAGAATATTGTTCTAAGTGCCAGGATAAAAAATAACTTCCATATCCTATGTTCCTTAAGAAACCAATATTCTCAGTGAAAGGTTACCTTCTCTACCATCTCATATATTAAAAACACAAAGACATAACCAAACTTTCAAGAATCCAGATTTTCTCTTTGTTTGGTGGGGTAAACATGAGACTTTTTGGTGTCTGGGAAAAACTCCCAAATGGTCAGAGCCCAGTCCAGTCCAGCTCCTCCCTCCAGCACTTCAGCCCTCCTTCCAGCCATCAGCAGCCACCAGTCATCTTCTGCTGCATGGCAACATCACATTTGTCCTGTCCGTGCTACTGCTCTGGGTAACAAAATTTGACTAAATTAGACACGGTCCATCCCTGTGGATACCTGTGACCTCACTGGCTGCGAGCACAGGGTTGTTCTTCAGAGTCAGTAGTTCCAGGGTGGTGTTTCATGGACAGGAACCACAGTGCAGAGGCCAGTGATGGTCAGGGCAGTGGGAGGGTGGAGGTATTCAAGGACAGAGGCTCAGGTCCAGTTCCCGTTGCACAAATGTAACTTGCTGAAATGTTCCCATGGTTTTGACTCCTCACTATCAAAGGTGCTAGGGAGTAAAATGTCCTAATTCTTTCCTAATTTCATCAATGAATGCTAATTTCCTATGGAATCATTGTATCCTGTATTAGAGCAGAAGTGTAAAATTGTGGTGAGTTGATACTTTTGTCTTAAAACAGCTGCTATGAAAATAATTATCCCACATCAGTGCAGTTGATTTCTTAGAATATTATTGGGAAATTAATATGGACAATTTCCTGAGATCATCATGAAGGACTGTGTGATCATCCAAGGCAGGGTTTCTCTCTTTACGTCTGTGGGGCAGAATTCAGCTCGTACTTTGGACAAAAACCTTTTTAAATTACAAGGTCAAGTTTCCTACTGGGAAACCCCACTTTTGTGCCTAAACTCTGCTTTTGAGTTCAGTGTTCTTTGTTAATTACTGCCTGTTTTCCCGGGGCAGAGCGAATAATCTTCATGTTCTCTTCCCCTTAGGTTAATATCAAACACTGGCCTTCGGTTTCTACCTGCTGTCCAAAAGGTTCACTCTTTCCAGAAAGTTTTGCTGTAAGTTTGAGCATTTGCTTTTCATTTTTGAAAGCTCCCTTTGAGTGTTCTTCTGCTCCAGCAAGACTTTTCAAGACACAATTCCCCTTGTGTTCATTTATTAGCTCTGCAGTGGCATGTTGATTGTAATTTTGCAGTCATTGATGATAATGTGGCTCAGGAGGTCTCAGTTCTCTCCAGGTCTCCCTTCTGCAAAGCGTTGGAACTTGCACTTTACAGACCATTCTTCTTATAACTGCACTGTAAGCACGTGTCTGGGTGGCCCAGGGGACAGATAATAGCTTTTAACTCCTCTTTCACAAGTTGAAATCCAAACCTGGATGGTGGCAGTGGAAATTTGTTGCCACCTGGTGATAATTTCCTGGCCTGCATGGGAAGAGTCACTGATCTCAGAGCTGTGTTCCTTCAGAAGTGGCCACATCACAGAGGAAAGAAGAAAAAAGACAAAAAACCCCCCAAACTCAGGGAATTATCTACCATAGCCTTTTTTGTTTTCCCCTGGCAGTAAAACTCTCTAGACAATGAGCATTTTTTTACTATGGAAGGTTCCAGTGCCAACGAGGAAAAAAGTATTTGTGCAAAATTTTGTGTGAAAACAGTCTGTTAATTTCCTAAAGCACTTCTTCTTCTGTAGAAAAAATGTATATCACAAAAACTTGATTTCTTTTTCACTGAAAAATATTTTGACATACATTTCTCAGTCAGTTCTTACTATAACTGAAAGCATTCTTTTGGAAAAGATTTAATTGTTAATTCACACACAAAGTTCTGCATCTTCAGATCTTTGATTAGAAGATTTCAACCTGCAATATCTTAGTAATAGCCATTAATATAAATAAGAATGCATATAAAACATAGAGGGGGATGCCTGAATATAGTATACAGACATGTAATATAAGAAATCAATTTCAGGAATACATTTGACATATGGAGTTCTGAGAACTTCACTTCATTGCTCCTCAAAACCATCAAGGAAATACAACAGCTGTGGCACTACAGAAACTTTCACCTGTACATCTTTGTGTTTATCATCAGTCTTAACTAGACTGGAATTACTGTGCCCTGTACCAGCAAGAGGCTTTAATTTTTTAGGTGCAACTCCTCACTTTCCTGTAAGAATAAATAGACCTTGATACTGCTTGAGTCCCAAACTAGACCTGGGTTCAAACCTTGGTCCCTCTGAGGTCAGTAAGAAAACTCTCCTTGGTTCAGTTGTGCCAATATTTAAGTCCCAAAGACAGGTCTTGATGTTTATAAAGGGCAGATCTTTAGCAGAGGGGTACAGTTCACTTGTGAGAGTGTTGTGTTCCCTCCCTATTCCTGCCTCTGCTGACCTCAGTTTGCTGAATGAAACCTCTGTGCAGGTGTCACTCTGTGCAGAGTTGTGGTTGTACGGAGCTGTCAGCATGAAATAATTTTGGAACCGGGCTTAATTTCAAGCTTTGCAGATAATTAATTTTGTTCCGTGCTTTCCAACAGAAAATGCATGGAAACAGCCATATCCCCAGTCTAAATTATGAGTAACACTATTTAACTTCTTTGAGGACTATTTTGAGCCAGCAACAGAACATTCCTCCTTTTTTTTGATATCAGTCACAACTGAGGAAAGATGGAAATTCCTACTTGTCCGTTCAACCAACTGCACTGACAGGGGTCCTCCATTTAAGTTCTTGAGCACATACAAAGTTTATAAGCAACCCTGTTGACATCAGCTGGGGAATGATTCATGGGCTGCTAGGTACCCTACTGAATCAGGCCAAAAAGGCTAATGGCTTTCCTCCTTCTGGTTGGGAGGCTGGGAGAAGGGGTGGCCTCGCAGCCCCTCTGATTGCCTTTTCTGAGGAGTATGTTTGCTGGAGGAGCTATTTCATCCACCTCAGGGTTATAGACCTGAGGTTTTATGCATTTTAATGTCTTCAGCCTATTTGGGAGGAAAGTATGGGGAGGTTGGAAATGTTTTGCTCCAGCTTTTTTTATCAGGAAGGTTTGTGCTCTGCAGGAAAAAAATGTTTTGGAAACTTACATTATTGCCCTCTGTCTATAGTACTTCCTCGGATTGAATATAAGGGAAAGATACTGTGTTTGATGCAGCATACTGTATTGAAAGGCTCACAGAAGTACAAAAAGGTGTAGTTTCTATTGTATTTTATTTTTCAGAGATATTCAAGACAACATCAATATACGTACAATTGAAAGAAATTCATTCATGGGCCTGAGTTCTGAAAGTGTGATTCTGTGAGTAGACATAGCAAATTCATTATTCTCCTTGTTAGCTCATTTCTTTTCCAGAACAGGGTCAAGGATACCAGGAGTTGGGCATTTTTCATACACTTCCAAATCCAATTTGAGATTTTACATTTCTCCTTGCCCCTGAGATCTCTGTATTCTGTTTCCCTGCCATGAAACAAATGAATGCTTTTGGGTTTTTTGTTGTGTTCTAGTCCTGCTTTTTATTTTAGAAGCACATCAGAGAGCAAATTTAGTAATTACCGATGCCAAGGTTAAACACTTACTGCTACAGTTCCCTGTGATACAAATTGTGTTCAAAAGGATGGCACGACTCATAAATATTTACAGTCAGACACATCGCTCAAAGACGTTTATTACTTGGGCAGAATGTATGTAGATGTTGTGGAAATGTGGTTTATTTGTACACAATATTAATGCATTGGTACGGGTGGGTTCACGACGCAGTTTGGAGCTGCATGGTTAGATGACTCCACATTTGATTTGAACAGTCATGTATTTTAATGAACTATCTGGCTTCTTTGATCCCTTCTCTCTGTATATCAAAACATACTGTTTGCTTGCTAACAAGCTGCCTTCCTTTCACTTAGCCAGTGGCCAGACTGGGAAAAATTCCCCACTGTGTTTGTATGGTTTACCTAGCACACTGAGAGAGAAAAGCAAAGTTTGAATTGACTGACTGGGCTCACGTCGATTCTGGAGGGAGCAAGGTCAGACCATCAATAATGAAGAGAGGCCAGTAACAAGTCATTTAGCTTTATCTCTCCCTTTTCCCTATCAGTTATGCACAACCTCCCTCTGCTTCAAGTTCTGAAGTTTTACACACACACATACACACAGACTTTTCTCAAACTTATATTCAAATAGTTATATCACAAGTGCACTGGTTTATCTTTTCTCCTGTAATGTTAATATTTGCTGCTCAGGTAGGGCTTTGCATTTGCAAAGCACTGCACAACAAATACTGTGTTTGTCTTCACAATGCCATCAAAGGGTGAGATAAATATCCCAGATTTTTGCTGTGTTTGACCTCTCTGTGGCATTTGAGCAGCATGAAGTTGGTTTCCCCTCTCTCCCCAAGATGTTTTATTGCTTATGTCAGAAGGAAATCCTTTACTGTGAGGGGGTGAGGCAGTGGAACAGGTTGCCCAGAGAAGTTGTGGATGTCCCATCCTTGGAAGTGCTAAAGGCCAGTTTGGATGGAGCTTTGGGCAAGCTGATCTGGTGGAAGGTGTCCGTGCCCATGGCAGGGGGTTTGGAACCAGGTGATCTTTACAGTTCCTTCCAGCCTAAACCTTTTTAAAATTCTGTGATATGATTATTGCCTGGATATTGAAGGATACTTCTGGGGGCTTCAGGCTGCTGGTTTGCCAGCAAAATTGTCCTGGTGGGGGGATCATGTCCTCTTCCAGCTGCTGTGCCCTGCCTCCTGCAGCTCCCCATCGTCACAGGCTCCCCCACCCACCGGTATGTGCAGGAGCAGCAAGAGCTGTGTGAGCAGACCCGGCCTCCACCACCCTGGTCAGAAAATGTCCTGACTTTGCTCGAGTTCTCCCTAGAGCAGTTCAGAACAGAGGCCCTGCATGTGCCTTTTGAGAGTCCCTGATTAGGCTTTCCTTGCTCTGTGGTGAACTTAGTTCACTTTTGGACACAAATTTGCCTTTTTTCTATACAAAACTGAAGTCACAGCAACTCAACAGAAAGTTATGATTATTGCAACATCATTTAGTGAGAGTAGGCATTTCAAGATGATTAAAATCACCCAGGACCCACTGAAGCCCCAGATTCTAAGGAGTAACAATTTTAATGGGCTTAGCTGTGGCAGGCTCCAAGCATATTTACGCCAGTAATTTGGATTGCACCTGATTTATGCTATGCATGGGATCAGTACAGGTGGGAACTGAGGAGACACTTGGTAATGAAATGCTAGAATTTATGGAAGAAATTCACTTTGCTTCCAGGTCTGCATGCCACTTAGGCTCTAAGATAGATCTTTCCAGTCCTGAAATAGGGTGTAAATGGTACCTCAGGGGCAGTGACCTCTTGCACTGGGTGAATTTTAAAGTGTGTTTTAAAAATCTGCTCTAGCCATGAAATGATAAGGAAAAGCCCCCATGTCCAAGCTCTGGATCTTCGCCTCCACTGTCCCCTTGCTCATGTAAGAGCTGGTGGAGTCACTAAGAATGCTGGTTGAAGTGAGCAGAGAATTTGCCTCAACAGGAATTTATCTATGTGTACTATAATGATTGCTTGGGATTTAGGCAATTTTTCTTGCTCTTTTTACCACTCAGATGCTATTAGCCAGGTGACAGGAGTGTATAGCCCACATTGTGTGGCTACTTTGACTCTGTTTTACAACCTTAGTATCTCATTGCATTAACATCATGTTCAGTGAGAGAATGCAGTAAGTGCTAATAGTGTGATTAAAAACATATCTATCAGCGTGGCAGCTACAAATTTATAAGATCAATGTAATATAATAAATGTTTCAAATGCTGTAAGCAGGGACCTGTCTCTCCTCCGTGCCCACTCACTCAAGTCTAATAGTGCTGGCAAGTGAAGGGGACGGTGACAGTTCTCCTGATCCAGCCTGACAGACATTATAGACACAGAGCTATGTGCATCTGCCTGTCATGGTCAAAAGAGCAATCCTTTCAGCCAGACCCGTGACTGATTTCCGTGCTGACCTTAGCTCACCACCTCAGACCTCAGATAAGTGGGTCACTTGCATGCTCAGCTTTCAAAGTGAGTTAGAAAAGAGTCCAGGTTTGCTGACAGTTTAATTAAATCAGGCCATTTTTACCATCAATCAGACCTGTCATTGTCTGTTGGAGAGGGCGTGTGCTGCAAAGTGACGTTTAAGGCGAGATGAAAGATTGCACCGTAAAGATGATAAATATAACTGACCTAAATGTAAATTTTTAGGACCGCGAAGGGACAGAGGGAAGGACGTTAAATGTTAATTAGGTAATGCACCAGAGTAAAGGCTTGGCAGAGAGCCCCAGGATCTTCAATTGCCAGGTTCAGTACCTGTGTCTCCTCCAGGGGAAAGGAGCCAGGGGAGGTAGGACTGGACAGCAGAGCAGACAGGGAGTGTAATTTGTCAAGGCAGCAGCGTAGGAAGAATCATCTGCTTTCTGGGCAGTTTGGCTGCCCCCTCCTGCCCTCCTGCCTGGCCCAGTGACTGTGAGCCTCCCTCCTCCATGTGCCTGGCTGCGGATGTGAGCCCATGGCACACAGCAGGCTTTCTTCTCTAATAACTGGAAAAGATGAAGCCGTGCCCCAGAGTTTCAAAAGCATCTTGCTGAGAGTAAAACTGAGTGGCACTGACAGCACCAACAGGACAGACCCTGTTCTCCCTGCCTCCTCTGCTGCCTTCCCAGTGGAGCCATGAGCAGCACCAGCATCTTCACCAGCTCTGCCCTTACTTCAGGAACTTACTCCAGCTGCCATCTCTGATGGTAGCACTCATTCACACTATTCATGTCTGCCCTCTCCAAAGCCTTCCTCCAGCTGCTGGGATCTTACAGGCTAGGATTTGTAGAAATGTCACCATTTCAATGTTCATTTAACAATTTTATTTGTTTGGGATTCCCTGTTTTGAATTGCATACATTTTAGTCATGAAGCATAAATAAGAACACAACTCCTTTTTCCTTTTTCTCTATTGCAGATGGCTGAATAAAAATGGAATTCAGGACATTGAGAATCATGCATTTAATGGAACATACCTGGATGAGCTGTAACTATTTCTGTTGTTTGTAACTCTGAAAAAGGAAGATAGTAACTTCTGCAAGATTTTTTTTTTTTAATCTCAGATTTTTTCAGCATAAATGTTATGTTTTTCAGAAATCTAAGCGATAATCACAACCTAGAAAAATTACCAAATGAGGTCTTCCAGGGAGCCAATGGACCTGCTGTTTTGTAAGTAATATTTGGATCACATTTTTCTCATTCTTGACTCCTTAGAAAATATCAGAGAAGAACATATGAATGCCAGTCTGGATTTCAACATCTTGAAAACCTTGGAGTTCAAGACCAGAGGTCTAGTTCTGAATAAAAAAAAGGAAGTCATAACCAAAATTTCTGCCAAGAACCTCATTTTCACTTTGTCCTCAAGTTTTTGAGAGTATTGCGAGATTTAGATCCAGGTTCCTCTCCATGGTTTATTAAACTGTGCAAGAGAGGAGTTGTTCTGCCTTGTTTTTTCCTCTAGAAAAAAACACTTTTGGTTTTCTGTTTAAGCAAAATCAAGACTGGGTGAGTGGTTCTCACTGTTTAAATCTGAATTACTTGCCACTGAAGATCTGCCCCTGCATCTGTGCAGCTTAATTCTGACGAAAATTTCCTATCCTACAGGGATGGGGATGGGGATAGGGATAGGGATAGGGATAGGGATAGGGATAGGGATAGGGATAGGGATAGGGATAGGGATAGGGATAGGGATAGGATACATCCCACTCAGTTACAGCAGGATGTCCTTGGTGGGTGATGAGCTGGGAATCGAGAACTCAGCTGTAGAAAATTCAGCACTAGGATGCTCATGGATCTCAGCCACCATTACCTCCAGCCACAGTTTGCCATAGGGTCCACAAATGTATGAGTGTGCACAGCTGCTTGTGTTTCTGAGCACAAACCACCACTCATAAGAGCTGCAAGAGAGACGTGGGATTCCTTTTTGTCTCATCGGAACATTTTGCTCTTTGCATCTACCCTGGTTGTCCAGAGAGGGGTTAGAAGTCACCCAGAATGAGTGAGAGGGGTCATTGGAGCTGTTGGAAGATTTTACACAGATGCTAGAATGGTTACAAATCTGAAAAGGAGGGAGAAAAAATGTCTGATTAACCTTGAGTTCAGTCCAGAGCTCTTCTGAAAGCCTCATTTTCCACTTTATGATGGTCAGTGCACATAGGACATAAAGAACTATGGTCTGGGTTACTGCATTCTGCTCCACTTCCATTGCTTCTTCAGAGCATCTTCTTTTTTCTGGAAAAGACTGACACTGGAGCATCTTTTCATCAGTAATGTCATAGGTGTTTCTTTGGGAAATCATTGTTTCCTATAGTGAAAAGTAAATGCATTTTCTTTGCCAGCTATACTTGATACAATCATATTCTGGAGGTTTATCAAATTGATTTGCCTGTAGTTGAGATTCATTTGATAGTTCAATTTCTAACACTGAGTTATTTGTGTAAAAAGTTTTCTGTTCCATTACCAATACATCCACTATTCCATGGATGGGAAATTACCTTTTTATCCTGGATGAGATCATGAAAGAAGAGCCTTCTTACTCATCCATCACTGCAGTGTACACCAGGGATGCGCTTTCACTTGTGGAAATGATTCACCCATAATCATATCTTTGCTGGGACAAATCATATTTTTGCTATTTCTGCAATGAAGTCCGTGTTGCAGACTGCAGTGTTTTAATAGAATGAACACCAGCGTGGTTTAACTCTTGACGTTCCTGAACCAGTTTTATAGAGGAAATTAATGCCAACTTCTATTTTATAATTTGTCATATTAAAGTAATGTGAAAGAATCACAAGCACAAATGAATAGCACCAATCGTAGGCCTTGTACAGGCTACAGAGTTTCACAAATCAATTCCTCCTTTAGACTTACAGCTCTTGGCTGAATTAGTCTCTCTTTGGGAAAGACATAAAATTCTGACTTAAAGGATTTCAGCATTGACAATAGTCCAGTAAATCAAATAGCTAATAAATCCCACAACTATACATATTCCTTCTATACAGACATATACTCTGTTTCCAACTTGGAGTTTCATAGCTTCAATTTTCAGCTGCATTGTTTCATTTAATTGTCTGCTGCTGCTCTCAGAGCTGTAGTGGCTTGCATCAGCTTTTGCTGGTTTCATCAGTTCTCTGGCCGTGTCCTGACACAATGCAGGGCAAGGTGTGGCTGTGGCCGATCCCACCCTTGCAGTTTGTCTTTGCTGGGAATCCCACACATGGAGGCTACAGGAGAGCTCCAGTAGATCCCCAGCTCAACAGCTGAGTCCCTGAAGTGCAGCCAGAGATCGGTTAAGATACAAGCACAGAGGAAATTGTTCTCCCCAGTCCAGCTACCCTGCTCTGATTTCTGCTCCAGGAGCTATTTTTTGCCATTTCTGTAGGTGCCTTTCAGACCTCATCAGCTGGTCACTATTTTTGCTAATCCGACAGAGACTCCCAGTGGGAAAGGGAAGTGATTGGAAGAGAAGGCAGATTCATTTTGCTGTTCCTGCACTGGCTGCTGTCAAGGCTGATGACTCACAGCCAAGCAATGATAAGAACACATATTTTAATCGCTGATGCCTTCTGGTTTGATTTCCTACTGCCACTTTATAATCTTGTTCATCAGGCTTATTTAATTTTTCAAGCCTCTAAATAAAGAACATCATCCCAAAGAACCTCTGCCCTGAGGTGTGTGTGTGTGGTAGCTCAGTGGAGTAATTTACTAGACCTTCGGCACAGTGTCTGTATTTGCTGTTTGGGGGCTTATCAGTGGTGTATCCATAGCTATCCCTCACAGACATACCAAAAAACCCCACAAGGGTATGCAAAGCACTTTCCCTAACTCACTTCTGTTTATGTGTGATAATGAGCATAAAGTTTCTTAAAGAAGAAAAAAAATTTTTTGTGGAAAAAATATTTAATGTCTATGAAACTATTTAGAGATGATGAGAGATTCAGTAAACTTTTAGATATTTTTAAGTCCAAGTGCTGCTCCTATTCAGATTTGCTTATTTCCACACAGTGTAATACCAGTTTGGACTCAGTAATGATTTTTAGCTAACAAGCCAAAGAAAACATTTTCTCTGCTCTTGTTCAGAACTATGAAGTTACACATTCTCTTAATGATGCCGTGAGTGATGCCGTCTGTGGATCTAGGCAGAAACCTGCTGTTTAGTTTTTGACTCATGAGCATATACTCTGGGTGACAGTTTTCATTAGGCAGAGCATTGAGGGCAGTAGTCAGCACATGAAAATTGAGGCTGCTCATTGCAACCTAATTACCTCCTCAAGCGTCTAAGGCAGAAATCGATAGCCTAAAGTTTCTCATCGGATGCTGGTTTTAGCTCCTGTAGAAACAGGCCCAGTGCCTTAGGACCCCTTCTGTGAGAGGTGTGGCTTCTCTCAGTGTGCCCTGCAGAAGTTCACAGTACTCTTGAATACACCGGTCTGTCTTCCAGTAAAAGTCATGGGGCCCAGGTTGGGGCAGTGGAGTGGAGTTTGTGTTTGCTCCTCCGCTGCCACAGTCCATTGTCCAGTTGTTGAAGGTGGTACTTCAGAACCTCGATGTAAAGTCTCAACTGTGGGCACAGCATGGACACAAAGATCATCTTTAACCACCACCAGTTTTACAAAACACTTCATCAGCTGCCTGTGAACTTCTTAGGCTTGGCTGGCGTTCAAGCAGAGCCCTTTCCTGGTATTAATTTTGCCTCCTAGACCAGAGAACAGGGGTGCAAATACGTGTGTGGTACATAGCAACTGTCTAAACTTTATTACATGCTGCTAAAAGCTGGTCTCCCCCTCACATGGCACCACTCTCCTGTCTCAATATGATAATAAAACAATTTGTGCATATTGGGTGATAGAGATCAAATAACATATCCTGGCATCACACTGTCACAGATGAATTGGAAACTGTACCTTCAGGGGGACATGGAAAAAAGTACAAATATTGTCAGTCCAATCCCTTGATTAGGGAGAAATCTTTTCTTGTAGAATAAAGAGCAGAGCAGCCTCAACAAACTCTGCATCATGGATCAGTTTTAGGCTGTGAGAGCACAGGGCTTAAAGGAGGAAAGGTGATTTTGTGCAGTTAATTTTTACCTTTGCTCTTCAGAGAAAGGAGTGGACCTCAGGCTGTCATGATCTGAGGGACATGGTTTGTGTCCCAGTGAGGGAAATGTGGAGATGTTTTGCCCCAGCTGTTGCAGTCTGGAGCTATGGAGATGGATTCCCAAGTATCTCTTAGCCCGGAGATGGAGCACCCTTGGTCCTTCTTCCCTTTCTTCACTTGCATGGCACAAGTCAAGGTTAAATGTTTGCAGAACGTGTTTCCTTTTAAAAGCCCCTCCAATGCCCTCTTTAGTACATTCATGGCAGCTGATTCCATCTCTCATAGCCTGTCCCACAGTAATTGCCTTCCATATATATACATCTCTCCTAACCTCCTGCAGTAGTGCTCCTTTCTTTGCTTCAGTCTGTGCTATATTTGTTTTCTAAACCTCTGAGAAGGTTTTGTTGGCATTTTTTTTTTGTTCCTAACAGCCTGAACAATGCCACCCCTGTCTCTCTTTTATCTGTTTTTCTTCCTAATGAGTACAAAACCTGATATCCCCAGCCTGTCCTCACATCTGTACTCATATGTGAGCTTCTCTCTTTGTGTTTATTGCCTTTTCCACAGCAGCCATCACATGATGTCATGTTCATACAGCAAACTTCTGTTGTGATTTCATCAGCCTTTTTTTATCCTTTAACAGTATTCTGCGATGATTGCTGCATTTACTGGGTATTTACTAAGCCCAGCATCATACGGCTGTAATAGTTTATATGCCTGCTAATTTTTACCCAGAACATTATTGGATTTTTTTTTCTTTTGTTCTCACAGACTAACATCACTTGATTGTTGTTTGCAATGGATATTGGCTCAGTTTGCTGGAGGAACACCTAATTTAGAACTGGATCCTCTTTCCAGTGCAGATTTCTAGCTGATCTCTTTCCAGTCACTACTCTGAGAATGAGTAGGACAGTCTAAAACACATATCCATTATTGAGCGGAAGTAAATTTGCTTTTTACCAAGATTTTCGTATGTTTTCTTAAAGGGATATTTCCAGCACGAAAATCAGTTTCCTGCCAAGTCATGGATTAGAACTCATTAAGAAGCTAAGAGCAAGGTCTACATACAATTTAAAAAAGCTTCCTGATTTAAGCAAATTTAGATCTTTGATTGAGGCAAACTTCACCTATCCTAGCCATTGCTGTGCATTTACAAACTGGAAAAGACAAAAGTAAGTGATTTAATTTTCTTTTCTTTTTGGTGCTTTTCAGCAGTTGATAGTGAATTAAATAAAATTCCTCAAAATGTGGATAGAAAAGGTCTCTTCAGTGCAGGTGAGTAAATGGATGGAAATAAATGAATACACAATAGATACAGGTTTATGCATGCTACACAGTGCACTGCCCCTCCATTACAGAAAATTATTAAATTTTGGTGGCATCAGCACGTTCCCCAGACACAGCTCTGCCCCCACCTGTCATAAGTCCATCTTTCACTGGGACCAGCCTGGAGTCACACTGAAGACATTAAACGGAAAATGTTTGATAACTTTTTCAGAAAGTAACTGGAGGGAAAGCTGTGTTTGCAGAGAAGCAGGTCAACACTTGTTCATCAGTCCAGGAGGCCAACAGGACCACTGAGTGATCCCAAACTCTTCTCCCAGAAGGCCTCATTGATGTTGGAGCACTGTCTGGGCAAGCATCACAGATACGTTATCTGTTGAGTTCACATTCACAGCACTTTGGGACATGATTTCTGAGCAGATCCATTTCACACAAATCAGCAGAGCGGGGTGGGAGGCTAAGGTGTCTTTTTAGACTCCAAAGGTAATTTTCTGTGCTTTTTTTAATTTTCCATTAGCAAGTTGCAGTGCGATTTCAGGTATCAGTGGTTCTCGTTGAGTATTTTCACCTCAGTCATACAGTCTTGAAATGTACACATTTGGTAGTTAATGAACCTCCTGAATTTGTGCCACTGGAAAACATGAAGAACTGTACTTATGGAAATCCATGTTATTGTTTGAAATTATTCCTTTACTGGATGTCCTGAAAGACTTGGACTTTGACATGGCAGAAAAACAAATATGAGTAATTGTTAGAATTCAAGATATCATTTTCAGAAGTGGCATAAAACTTCAAAGAAAAGTCAAACCATGCAGAGAAAGCATAAACTGTTAGTAGCTTCTATTTCAATACCCTTAATAGCCATTTATTTTACTTTTATCATTGTATTGTCACCAGACAAGGGCAGATAACTGAGTTTGCTGATAGCTACTAAATATCACCTACACGTGTTCGCAAAACTGCGTAAAGAGTGCAAGTGTGATGGCAGAGATGACAGTGATAACAGAAGTATCTGACAGAATCCCTCCCCCATCACCCATTTTTGAACCAAAATGCTAAGTTTTCACTAGAACAGTTTATCAGCAGGAGATGTTTTCACACACTTTTGCAGTCTTATGCAGACACAGTACCTGGTAGCTTCTAAGCAGAAATGGGTCCAGTCCTTCCAGAACTGGTGGCAAAGTGTTATTTTCCAATGAGTCCAGCAAAAGCATGATTAGTCCTGGATCTGCAAAGGAACACTAACATCATTGTGATTCATATTTTTGAAGGTGCTTGGCTTCTGAGCTAATTTGGCCTAATCAGGACCCAAATCCCAGAATCCACCCCTTAAATTAGGCAATTGGACTTTTCAAAAACAAATTAAGAGTTGCTATTGAAGGACATCTACAGGAGGAAATAGTCCTTACCCTGTGGTAAGCTCTCAGTATCCAGTCCCCTCACTTGGGCTTTGAAAAACTTCCATGCCACACACTCTCTCCAGGGAACTGAAGTTCACAGAACTTGGCAAGATGCCAAGGAAAATATAACAGCCCTTTCCACAGCCTGGGTAAGTTTAAGTTTGCAAAGAAATGCCAACAAAGCTGTGCAGAACTCACGTAGCCCCAGTGCAGATGTTCCAGGCTGGGCTGGAACACCATGTGGTGGTGGGGCTGCTGCTGGAACACCATGCCATGGTGGGGCTGCTTCTGGAGCACGTCTGGTCACAACTGTACCACCCCAGAGAACAGAACAAAATTGAACGGATTTATCCATGCCTTTAATAGTTACCAGATGTATTTTCTACCAAGTATTAAGCATAAATGCAAAATTATGAGAACCTATTATTTAGACGAACCCTTCCTGTCAGCTGCTTTTTAACATAATTAAAAATTGTCATTTATTTCATACAGTCATGTCTCTTGTACTGAAATTGGTGGGAAACCGGGATCCTCTCTCCAGATTAAAGAGAGGAGAAAGTGGATGCATGTGTTTGGTTTGAAGACTGGAAGTATTACCATACACTTCTGCAGAGATTAGTCACACACACAGTAGCTACACCCTCTTTCATTTCAAAGCAGTTTTTGTGACAGCTGGCACAAGCTGCGTGTGCACTGAAGGCTGATCAGGCTGTTTAAAAGTTATTAATAGTTTGCATAGTGCTTGATCACACGATGTGTAATATTCCTTTGGTAAGAGCTGTGCTTGGCTCAGAGCAGCAGGCATTGCTTGTGGTGCAGGGAGCCCCGGTGTGACCTGGCTTGTCATACACCTTCACAGGAGACTGCCATTCCTTGTGGCCATTTGGCTTACAGAATACTTCCAGGTAGTCCAGGGAGTATAAAAATGAGGCCCTGTCACACCCAGAAGTGCATTTCTGGGGGAAGTGCAAGGATCACAGCAGCAGCTGGTGCTCACACGGGAACTCTGTGAAGGAATTAAGACAGGGATGTGTGGCCCCTTTCTGGTTGCCAGTTCATGTTTGATTTCCCCTTTTTGAGACTTCTGCAGCACTCAAAGCCCTAGATAAAATAAGTTACCATAGTGGATCATGCTCAATCACCTCTCCAAAAACCATCTGTAGCAGTGAACAGGTGCTGTTGTGATAATGGAAAGCTTAAACCTGTTAGAGCAACAGTGCTTTCTAAATTTTGAAGGATGCCACATCTAGCACAGCTCTGCCAGTCTGAGACACAAATTAAAACAGTTTTGATGTTTTTTCCATTCCATGAAGGATTATATGCTAAATATTGAGCTGTAGTTTGATCACATTGGAATATTATGGTGCTGGTCTAAGAGAAGGTAAGTTGCATTCTTAAGTCTAGTACAGTGTGTTGAACTCCCCTCACGTTTTTATGTGACTGGAAAATAATATCCTTGAAGTGTGGATAGGGCAGAGGCCGGATGTTAAAACGCTCAACTTGACATAGACCATTATGAACTTCAGCAAGATTTTGGCTTTCTTTGACATAAAGATCACCTTCTGCCCAAAAGAATGGCATTGATATGACTCTGTCCTTATGCTTGATCGTTATTCTTTGGAGGAGCTGTCACTTGAAATCCTACTTTTTCAAAAAATGTGGCAGCATCAGGAATAGTGTTTAGGCCTCATATCACAAGAACATACTATCAGTTGCTTACAACTCACTTAATGGCACTTTTTGGTGAGGATGATTGGTTTGAGATAGGACTTATTACGGAACATAGGTCAAGACTATTTATTCTGCTGAGCGTGTTTCTCAGGACACAAGATCCTGCTGTCGCCAGGTCCAGATGAGGCGCATAAAATAACAGCTTGTTCAAAGGTAGTAATTTTTGTTTATTTTTGTCAGATCACTCTGCCAATTTCAATTTTGTTCTCTAAGTTGCCCTTTCTCCAGTTTATATTTCTAGTTTACTTGAGCAAAATCGTGCTAAACAGTAAGAAAAGTTTACAAAGAGAGGGAATAAATTAACTGTGTTACAACACCCACGGTCTCAGCAGGAAGCAAGGACCCACACATCCCTTGGCAAATTTTAACTTGTTGCTCTGAGTGCACTGCACAGCCCAAAGGATGAGAAACGAAGATATGGCAAGGAGTCAGTATCAGAGGATGGCTCTTCCTTCCCTTGGGAGTTTCATCTTACCTGCTCCCAATACAGGGAACCAGCAGGACACTCCTCATTACTGTTCGTTGGAGCAAACAGCTTACTCCTTGGGACCCTGGTTTTATTCGGGACCACGAGCTGTAAAATAAGGCAAGAATTAATTAATTGTAATGATCACAAATGTTTAATTGTTCTTACATAGCACTCTTGCCTGGAGATATATTTAGGTCCAGGCAGTGCATCCATAATTTTGGAGAAAGATTTTTTTTAACTCATGCTGAGAAATGATTGGCTACAAACATTTCCCTCAGTTCACGTTCAAAGAACCACCAATGCAGTAGCTTTCAGTGCCCCCAAGTGCCTGTTGCACTAAAAAATGAGGAACTTTTTCTCCTGTTATTGCTCCTTGGAAGCCTATATTCCCTTTCAGCCAGAGAACTGTTGATACATTGATCAATACTCCAGACTCTTCACTCATCTTTATGCGAGTAGAACACAGGAGAGCAAAATGTAATGCCTTGTTATTGCTACTGTGACCTTCATAGTGCATATTTGACCTCACAGAAAATCAGTTTTCTGACTCAGTTGACAGGCAAGATAAAAAATATTGATAATAGTAGAGGATGTTCAGAATCTCATAGGAAATGTCCCTCACCTTCCAGTGCTGGACCTTCATTAGTTTTCCTTTCTTGCAGACCCTTTAAACTCAATTTTTGGAAGATGTAGTGAGTGCAGAAAGTCAAAGGGTAAAATTAGGTTACAAAGAAGAATTCTCCCTTTTAGGCTGCTACCAGTTGTTCAAAATTTTAACTTTACTTGCCTAGAGACTTCTTCCCTCAACTGTACTCAGAGTCAGTGTGGAAGAAAACCTGGGGTCCTATCCTAGAAATGACACACCTAAATTGCAGTCTGGGTTGCAGCTGATTGTAGGCAGAGCCAAACTGGGTTGGTTTTACAACACAGTGTCAACTGTTCTATTCTGTAACTCAGACTAGGTCTGCATCCAAAACTGTGGATGCAAGTTTATGGGACATCCAAATTCTAAGGCAGCCTAGGAGCTGTTGTAAAAACTGACCCTTCATTTTATGTTTATACTTGATATTTCTTGATATTTACAATCTTGTTGGAGCTGATCACCTTTCTATCATCTCAGCCAAAATATTTGTTTCTTCTGTAGATCGAGGCATGGAGAAGGGCATAGAGCTAATACTCTACAAAATAAAGCCAAACACAAAACTATCAAAATTCTAGTATTTACCTGTGCTACTAAAAATTCTCAACTTCTTTAAAAAATACTTTCTGACAGAAACAAAAGCAACTACTGTGTCGCTCTAGGACACAAAAAGAAGCACTCCAACTCGAATTCTCTGCCAAGCCAAGGAAGAAGCCTGGCTGTTTATTCTTTCCATTTATATATGTTTCGAGGAATGACCATGGATTGGAGGATGCGGTTACCACCTCTTCCATCCCCATTGGTTAACAGAACAGTCCATCAAACATTCTCCACCCCGGAGAAAGGAATGAAAAACAATAGAGTACAGTGAACAAAACATGACTATGTTTACAGAAAGTGTGGGAGAAACTTTATCAAAGAATGAACACATAGAAAGACTGCAGAAGTCAGGGCAACACTACTGTTTCCATTAAAATGTTTGGTTTGGTTTGGTTTGGTTTGGTTTTGGTTTAGTTTGGTTTTGGTTTGGTTTGGTTTTGCTTCACTTCGCTTGACTTCTAATCCACTTCTTTTGGAAAACAGTTTTTAAGCAAAATGGTCTACTACGCCTTGTGTTTCTGTTGGCATCTGTCGTTTAAAGATTATCTGGAATCCTGCATGAACTTATTTTTGCTATTTACTTGTGTTACTGACTAGTCACTAATATGATATGAGGGACTAAAAATGAACAGCACAAAATGGAGTTATGTGCCCTGACAGAGTTAAAAGACAGTGATGGTCAAAACCTTTAGGAAGAAGGGAATTTAAGAATAACTCTAAGGGACAGTAGCATTATTATGGTTATACAGACTCCTTATGAGCACAGCTGATTTGACTCATTCCTCAAAGCTCAACCTTGCATTGGTGTTCATCATCATGCATTTCCCCCATGCACAAATCAGCTTTTTCCCCCATGCACAAATCAGGCTAGGTGAGAAATTCGGTTCAAATAAGGGAGGCTTCTGATAGAGTGTGTTATCCAGGTGGATAACTGCATCATGAGTGTTAGGCAAACATTAGGTTTTCCTTCCCCTTGCAGTTTATGATGTTTCCAAACCATTTAGATGTTCCTGTAATATTTTATAAATAGGGACCAGCCAGACTATTAATTTCAAACTCCAAGGTAATCTGTATAATCAGCTAACCAGAAAAACTGAGCTGTTAATGGAAACTGGAGGATTTTGTGTTTGTTGTTTGCCTCATGCTGTGTCTCTCAGCTTCCAACTCTACTCTTTTTGCAATTTCAGGACTGAATTACATCCAATATGTAGCATATCTCAGGTGAAGCAAGACTTTGAGGAAAAGCCTGGCAAAAAACTACAGAGAAGATCTGCAGCTGAAGATTATATTTCCAACTACGGCATCAGATTTGACCCAGCAGAGAATGAATTTGACTATGGTTTATGCAATGAAGTAGTTAATGTAGCCTGCTCACCTAAGCCTGATGCTTTCAACCCATGTGAAGATATCATGGGATACAACATTCTGAGAGTCCTGATATGGTTCATAAACATTTTGGCTATTACTGGGAACACTGTTGTCCTCATTATTTTAATAACCAGTCAATACAAACTCACTGTTCCTCGCTTTCTAATGTGCAACCTTGCCTTTGCAGACCTCTGCATAGGGATCTATCTGCTGTTTATTGCCTCGGTAGACATCCAGACCAGAAGCCAATACTACAACTACGCCATAGACTGGCAGACTGGGGCAGGATGCAACGCTGCAGGATTTTTCACGGTGTTTGCCAGCGAGCTGTCGGTGTACACGCTGACGGTGATCACCCTGGAGCGGTGGTACACCATCACCTACGCCATGCAGCTGCACCGCAAGGTGCGTTTGCGCCATGCCCTGATCATCATGATTTTTGGCTGGGTGTTTGCTTTCACAGTAGCACTCCTTCCCATATTTGGGGTCAGCAGCTACATGAAGGTCAGCATCTGTCTGCCCATGGATATAGAAACACCATTTGCCCAGGCTTACGTTATATTTCTCTTAGTGCTGAATGTCGTCACATTTGTCGTTATTTGCGTCTGCTACATCTGCATCTACTTCACTGTGCGAAACCACAACACCATCTCTTCCAAGAGTGACACCAACATTGCCAAGCGCATGGCCATACTGATCTTCACAGACTTCCTCTGCATGGCACCAATATCTTTCTTTGCCATATCGGCCTCACTCAAGGTTCCCCTCATCACAGTGTCAAATTCCAAGATCCTTCTGGTTTTGTTTTACCCCATCAACTCCTGTGCTAACCCTTTCCTCTATGCCATTTTCACGAAGACTTTCCGCAGGGATTTTTTCATTCTCTTGAGCAAGTTTGGTTGCTGTGAAATGCAAGCCCAGATTTACAGAACAGAGATCTCCTCATCTGCTCATACTTTCCACACAAGAAATGGCCATTGCCCTCCTGCATCTAAAACCAGTGATGACATTATTTGTTCACCGGTTCCCCTGAATCGCTTGAACTGAAATGCTTGCATACATTTGTGTCTGAGGCAGTGTGCTAATCACTTGCAAATACGTGAATTTGAATAATGACTTCAGCATAACATGCAAACTTATGTTTTATGAGAAAAAAAAAATATTTCCACTCTTCTATTTTTGTTCAACGAACAACCATCAGAGATGACATATCATCTTCATCAATTCTTGAAGAACAAAGTGCCAAAATGTTCATGTAGAACTGTCTCAAGAAATAAATGAGATCATAAACTCGTATATCCCACCGTGCAGGCAGAGATTCCCTTCATTCTAGGGAGATGTTAGCTGCCTATTGAGAATTAAGTAGTGTTTATATACAGTTTAAAAAATATGCAGAATTAATTTCTTTTCATGTCAATTGTGTTAAAACAATACAGTTAATTAGCTTTTTTCATTAATCATGTCTCCTGGGGTTACAGGAGACAGAAGGTCAATTTAAGCCCTCCTCCAACACAGACTTACTAGGAATGAGAATATCTTGTGTTGTTTCCATTTCTGTTGAGCACAGCAGGGAGGCAGCAGGCATCTCCATCTATGCTGGGTCTTTGCTGTTCCACACTGCGTGGACCTGCCTTACTCTGCCCAAAAGTGTCACTTTGGGTGGTATTTGTGTTGGTTTAGATTGGCAGGCTCAGACAAATCTGTTTCATCTGAGTTTGCATCGAGGAGATGGTTTGGTTTGGTGTTTGTTTTCAAAGTAAGAAAGAGCAAGAATGAGGTTAAGAGAAACCCCTCATGAGAAAAAGGGTGTTCTCTAAAGTTGTTTTCACAAAGTTGAATTCACATTTGTGTCTGGGATCCTTGGATATGCCAGCATGGGCCAATGGGCTGCTCCACGAGGATATGTGAGGCAGGTTTGCCATACAACAGCATTTGTGTATGATACTGCCTGGGCTGCACAAACGACAATGGATCTGGATGTGACTTTTGAATCTCTGAACAAAAGCTCATGTGAAATCCTAATTTTTTGTATAATCCTTTTAGGATTTCTCCTTTACTTCTTAAAGAAAAAAACCTTTGTGCACACATTGGCACGTGCTGGTCCAGATTGGAAGACCTGAAATAAATCATAAGCTGCATATGTTGAAATAATAACAAGAAGAAAAAAAAAAAAGAAAAAGAAAAAAAAATTTAATCAAGATTTCCTGATTTTACAGGGGTTTTTGATAATATCTCAGTGAATGTACAGACTTTTTACATGATTTGAATATCTAATTTTTGCATTGTTCGTCATTCCAAATTGCAACAAAGATTCAGGGATGGGTAGGGTTTTCTCATGCTGATTGTGTCTGTGTATGGATATGTGGGCATAAAGAAAACACCAGGAGAGCGGTCTAGGCTTCATTCCCATCTCACAAGCAACTCACAGTTCTGCCCCGTGAGAGTATGAAAGCTTGGAGTCTTCATGGTTAAATGTGATGTGCTTTGAATATTTCCTACCTACAACTCATAAAATTTCAGTAGCAAATCTTGGTGCTTCTATCCATAATTTCCCCTGTCATCAGCTTCACATTTCAGCATCTGAATCTTACGTGAATAACAACAGGAGGTGATTATTCATTCAGTTCTAGCCAGGGAAGGAACTCTCAGCTCCCTAGTGCATAAAACAGGGGAGATCAAAGACAGTGTGTTTTGGCGGGGGAAATTTCATTACTCAACACAAGTAACACTCCCTCCAAGATCCAGGAAAAGGAAGAATGAAAGAGAAAAGTGGGAAAGACAGTTCATCTCTGGGAAGATCATCTGACTACTCAGAGGAATCTTTTTTTTTCACAAATGCTTTATGTCATATACACTGTGCTGGTGTGCAGCCATTAAAACCCTTCCTAATGGAAGTGACTGAATGATGATGTTCCAAAATGACAAATGATCTAGTTATATTTTTTAAAGGCTCCTGAATCTATTATTTGGCTAAAAATGAGGGATGTTCTTTGGCAAATACTACCCCACTTTTGATGATAAATAGGGAAAATTCTTGCAGTGCATCACGTCATGCTTTTTTGCCTGAGCTCTGTCCATTTACCAAGAACGAGACCTGGCAGCTCAGGAAAGCACGGGCATAGCAGTCTACAAGCCAGTCCAGTAAATCCTCTCACAGGTACATCAGGCACATGAGCATGATACAGACCATGTACTTCATGCAAACCTATTGCGCAGACATTTGCAGAATCAGGACACAGTTAAATATGTTTTTCCAATTAATATCCCTGAAAAGAGACCTTGCAGGATTGTGTCTTGTAGCTGGAGTCAGAGCAGGGCCCAAGGGATTGAGCCACCTAGCCCATGGTTCTTCCTCCAAAGGAGACATGAGTTGATACTTGAGGAGCAAGGATAACCTGCACAGTTGGACTTTACCTCATCCCTAGCAGGAGGACATGTCATCCTGCCCACACATGCTGCTCAGGAGCTCTGGTGGCAGCTCCAAAACTGAGAGACTGTGCAGTTACCAAGACAAAAATCTCCCTCTTCTAGTCCTTAGATCTCCTTGGCTTCAGCTATTCTTTTGATTTTAATTTTAATAATCTTACAAATTGTGAGGGACATTGTGGGACCTGTGTCTTTCACTGTGTGAGATATTGGTCTTTTTGTATCATTTCTTTTAAGCAGTGTTTTTATTTTAAGAAAGCAGTATAAGAAAAAAAAAACCTCAAGATATACTTTGTTCATGCTTGTAATGTACAAAAAGCCTGCTGGTGTTTGGTGTGGATTTCCTCAGCTCTGAACAACATGTTTATGTTGCAATCTTTAAACTATTTTACATTTCCCTTTCTCAAATCTATTTTAATAAAACCAATATTGAAACAGAGTGCCTTGAGAACAAGTGTGCAGCCAGAGATATGTTGACAAAGTGTGCAATAAATGTTGCTGCTTATCTGGAGAGCTCCATTTATGCAGCAGAGCCCCCATATTGGGTCACTGTGACCTACAGATGAGAGACTCAGAGAGAAAACCCTCCTGTAGCCTTCTGGAGAGTTAACAAGGCACAGAAAGATGTGCTTGAAACCTCTTCAACAAATAACACAGAAAGGCTGACCTGTCTTTGTTTTAACAAATCTCTTGTATTAACTCAAATTTCTTATGATATAAGATATTAACCACTGACAGAACTCAGACAGGCATATTTTTCCTCTTTAATTCATATGAATGGCTCTTCTTATGTGAAGCATTCTAATTTTTTTCCCCTCATTTTTATAGCGAGGGCTTGTAATTGTCTTTTCCCTTGAGTATTTTGCTCAGACAAGTAAGTGTGTCTCTGTGTGTGCACATATGCCCATGTGAGTAGGAGAGACAGGCCACAGGTAACAAGGAAACTGAATCAAAGCCTAGCTCTGATTGACAGGAAAAACCTTAGGAGTTGGTCTATCTTGGATAGAATTGCCATTCATTGTGGCCATTCATTGCATTTTAGTCTTCACCAAGCCCCCAGAAATGCTGAGTTAAAGAGTTATGACTGTCTTGTCCCTTACGGTGCCATCACCAGAGTGGCACAAAGAGACTGTGCTGGCAGTGAGGACAAAAAAACCAACTTCTTGATCTTTTTGATAGAAGCATCATTCATTCAGGCATGTACCTTGTGGAGAACCCAAACCTGACCTCCCCAAGAAACATTTATCAGGAGCTGTGATGGGAAATGAGAAATGGGGCCACTTCAGCTTGGCAGACTAAAGGCAGCACCACAAAAATTGCCACCATGGGTAAAGGTAATAGGAGCACCACGAGCATCTGGTCAAAAGCGCCAATAAAAGCAAAAACCTGACTCAGTGGAGAAAATGAACCATGATCCATTTTCTTTACAGCTTTGCTCTCGGGGTTACACAGATATGCCAAGCAGAGTTTGCTCATTAGAAGGCAGGTCTGTGTTTGAGCTTGTTAAGAATGCAAGATGAGATCTGCATCCCATTTAGCAAGTCTTCAAATCATTTGACCACATTTCTTTCCCGTAGATTCCCTCCTAATCATTCCACTGAGGACACAGCAGATAATCTTACATTTAATTTATGCAGTTTTGTTGTTAAGAGTTAATAATGCAAAATGATTTATCCTCAAGGAATAATTTAACCATCCCTCCCCTCCCTGAATGAAAGAACAGAAAAGAAAGGTGGGTCTGGTTCAAATGGTCAAGTAAGCACATACAAAACTCCTCACAGATTTGCATCTTTAATGTGGGCATATGCAATCTCCCACTGCATATGCAAATGAGAATTGCACATACACACTCTTCTTCTGTGAGAGCTTTTGTCTAAGTACTTGGCTACGAGCACATATTTGAAAATCTGGGCCTTGTTGCTTTAAAATATTCAAGCACAGGAGCAGGATTTTATAGCTGTCATCTGGATAATTAAACTCTTCATTAACAGTTGTTCACGAACCAGTAGGTGACCTTTAATTAGGGATAAAAGTACTCAGGAACGGATTTCAAACATTAAGAAACTGCAGAGGAACCCTTTTCCCTCCACTTCCCCAAGTCCATTAAAAATCTTTTGTAAAGCATTGGTTTTCCAACAGAAATTATGCTGGGTGAGACAAAAATGTGTTTCCAGACCCAACTCATCAGATATATGCTTTGTTTAACCTTGCTGTAACTAAAATATTTTCTGTTTTCTGTCTCATGCAGAGTTTGCCATGTGTTACCTGGGTCTTTGTTACCCCAGCCTGGACACCTGCACCAAGTCGTACCCCCACCAAAAAAGAACAGGAAAAATCAACAAGTTCACAATGAGAGCAGTGCACAGATGGGAACGTGCTGTATTTGTGAGTGGGTGGAAGATTGCAGGGCAGAATTGAGAAATACGGACATTTCTGTTGAGTCATTTGAATATCCCATGCTAAAATTCTGCATTAAAGGGGCAGTTTTGGCTGAAGTACAGTTCAAGGAAGCAAGTAATAGAAATTTGCATGGAAAAATCCTATGGAGAGATAAAATTTAAAGGAAGTTCAAGTCAGTGGGGTTTAAAAGCAAAAGATTGATATAAAGACAGAGTATGTGCTGTCTCGTGGAAAAAGAGAGAGCAGCTCCTTTGGGGCCATCCAGGCACCACACTGCACCATCACCAGTCACCTTTGCATTGTAATTCTGTGTATTCATTGCAAGCTGCAAATGCCTGATTAGCTTGAAATGCTCACCATTTTTATTTTTCTTGGCTATGTTGTGGGGATAGGCATGTACCCCTTGGACATCTGTACTCTTGCCTCTTCATTGTCTCAGCTTTACCCCATCTTGTCCCTTTCTACGATGATAGTTTGTTCTGTTTGTGCTTGGAAGTGCTCTGCTTCTACCTGCAGTCATGTAAGGAACAGAATCCACCTCCCTTAGAAACATTTCTTCAGAAATCAGCAGCTGGAAGATCAGAACACAGCTCATAGCTCTCTGTTCTGGGGTGCACAAGTCTTCTTATGCTGCCTTCCAGCTTCTCTCTCTCTGGTTTTTGGTTATTTATTTGAGTAACTGTTGTGAGGATAACTGGCCCTTTGCCAAGCTTAAGACATTCTGCTTTGAAATAGTCATTGTGTGAGACAGATGATTTCCATAAATCAGGGTGATGTGAATAGATCCCTCTCTGTGACTCTATACATTCCCTGGACTTTGTTGGGGCAAAAAAAAAACCTGATTTTTACATAAATGATTCAAAATTTTCCTCTCCCACATTGACAGCTTCATTTTTGCCTTGTCCCACAGATGTCATGGTGGCATGAGGCAACCCTAAGTGCCCTGGGGAGGCTGGGGAAGGAGGAGGGAGGAAATGTGGTCTGGATAAAGTGGGGACATCAGAAGTTAGAAAAGCACAGCCAAATTAGGACAGTTTTTAAATGACCCCCAAATGCTCCAAGAACTACCAGAACCCACATCAAAGTAAAGCCCAAAGCCATTCTAATTTTTGACTCCTGCACCAAGGCCTGCAGTCAGACAGGATTCTCTCTGCCATGGGGTCTCTGTGTATGCCATGGGGTCTGTCTGGCTGGAGGCTGAGACAAATAACAATGGCACCAGAAACAGTGGTTTTGCTCAGTGCTGTACCTGTGCTAAAACACTGTTTCTCAGCGGAGCTAAGAGTCTGGACTGGGCAAAAAATTGAGTTGAACCACATTTTTTTTCTGGAGGTGGCATATCCATGGCACTGTTTTCAACCACATCAATTTAACCAAGGTTTGGGGTTTTTTCCCAGCAAATTCAACTTCTCCTGCTACCCAGCATTACCTGTCTCTTGGACTGTTTGTTCTTCCTTCCTTCAATAACCACTGCTGCACAATCACCACTTTTAGTACCAGTTTTCCTTCCTTCTGTGGACGGTGGAGTCTTTTCGTGTGATTACACTGGAGTCACAACCAAAACACTCATTCATCACTGAAAAAGCTTTAAAGGCATCAGCACTCCATTTTTTCCCATTATTATTTTTCTTCATGGCAACACTCAGAATATTTTTCTACACACTTAATACCATCATAACTAGTGCTCAGCTTCAGTATCTGTCCTACAGCATACCATAATTGTGGGCAGGAGCTCGGTGGTGCCTTTTCAGTTTCAGTGTCCCTTCTGCACCTGTGTAAACCAGACAAGAGTCATCATCCTCAGACCCTCAGAAGAGAGCTCCCAGCTGGACTGCCCTGATTGTAGGTGCTAGTCCTTTTTTGTTGTCCACCAGTGCCAGCAGAGGAGACCTGCTTTCATCTCTGAGGAGGGCCAGCTGTGAAGTCATGAGAAATTGAGGCGACCTGTGTTCAGAACAGCCTCACCATTGCTCAAATACCTCGAAGGGGACTGGAAGGGCAGCCAGATCTCATGTGTAAACATATGCAATAACAAATCTATCTCTCTCCCTGTCGCTGTAGATAAACCTCGGTGTATGACACAGCAGGACCAGTGCTGTGTCCCAGGACTCGCAGCGCTGGAGCTGCAGTTTGTAAAAGCACAGTGGGACCTCTTCTGTAAAACATGCATGCATGCATTTGTCACCACGAGTCAATAAAGGTCACTAACGGTTAACTAGTTAGGCAATCAGACAATTAATTATGTGACTAATTAGGTCTGACCTAATTTCTGGAAAATAACCATCCAGGAATCCTTTGGTTTGTTTCCTCCCTCGGAATAATTCATCAGCAAATACATTTATTTCCTTTCTGTGAAGAGTCCCATGTGAGTTGTAGCCCAAGTGGCTCCTGGTTACTTCTTTCATAATTAAAGACCCTTTGTCACTTTTTTCAAAAGGTGAGAAACACCACCAGTGCCGTGTCTGGCATCCCCTTGCCAACCAGGCACAGATGGCAATGCCTGAGGCTGTGAGCGAGGAGCTGAGGCTGTTTGCATAATGCAATCTCCACACTTCCCTCACTTTTGCAAAGCTCCAGTTAACACTTGCATGTAGACAACGGCGAACAAGGTAGGCAGAGAGCTCCAAGGGGACCTCAGGTGTCCAGGATTCATGGACATTCATGGGGAGAGCTCCTTTGAAGGCTGGGGGTTTTAGCCTCCCTTTAGTTTTGTAAAACTGTTTGAGGGAAGGGCTTATGGTTTTACATGAGACAAGATGATGATGTGCCCTATTTTAATTAATATTTGCTGACACAAAGGCTGGTCCCCAGCAGTGCCCTTCTTACCCTCATGGTTTTCTTCCCCTCCCAAAAGACGAAAATAAAAAGGCTTTTGAAGGGTAAGCCTGGAGAAGCACTCACTGCTACTAGAGTGAGAAGAATTGCAAATAAGGGAGGGAGGGCGAGAGGGAGAGAGGGAGGGAGGGAGATGGATAAATGGATGGATGGATGGATGGATGGATAGTATCCAGGAAAAAAGGTGCACTTAACAGGAGCTTTTGCCATATTTCAGAAGTAGAATGATTTTCTTAAGGCTGCAACCAGAAACCAGGTGGTATTGAAGCAAAATCTTCCATGTCCTGCACTCTTCAGCCAGCAAAGAGAACATGGCTGCCTAAGGAAAGAGTCTTAGTGAGGCTTTCAAGTGCTTTATATTTCTTTTTATTGTTGGCAAACTCTAAGGAAAAAGTGTTGGGGATGGAGGGAAGAGGATGACTGTTGTGGTGCGTGCGTTTGTTTGGTTGATTTATTGTGTGTTTTTACATGGTTTTGTAAATGGTTTGTCCCCAGTTTCCCCTATCCCCATGTGGTTTCTCCCTGGACTCCACTCCCCGCCTTTTACCCTGTTACTCCAGTTGTCAATCTCCCAGTTACCCTGCCCCGCTTCCAGAAAGTTCTCCCCCACTCTGTACCCCATTTGTTGTTGCTGTTAACCCTCCCACCTGGACCCTCATGATTGGTTGTTGTGTTGTCTGTTACCCCCTGGACCCTCCCATATTGTTCTGCTATTGGTTGTTTTTAGTGACCCTCCATTGTACCTTTAAAAACCCTGTGCAAACTCTCAGATTTGGATTTGGTCCCTGGTTTTCCTCAAGAATAAACCCTCCCGGAATCCAGCCCAGATCCCTGCCTCTTCTTTCTTCTCCTTTCCCACTGGTGCGCTTCTGCCACCCTCCGCTCCACGGCGTTCTCCTGCCAGTGCTGCTGCTTATCTGCGGTGCTCTGGACAGAGGCTCCTCCTGCCTGCCCCCTCTGGGATCTCTCCCGCCTTCCACTCTTACTGGGTGTGGGCGATCGAGGGCTCTCTCTCCGAGGTCCGGGCGATGGCCGAACCCTCGAGCCACGCGCACCCAGAGATGACAAGGAGAATGAAATTTCTCTTACTTAAAATAAAACTATACAAATAATTTGTGTGAGGGGAGTGAAAAGATTTGCACTGAGATGGGTCATAAAAAAAAGTTTAATTTTTTAAGCCGGGCCTCCTAGAGCAGGCAAAGATCTGCACAGAGACCAATATGCATCCCTGTTCAGAAAACCAGCACAAGGACTATTTCCGCAATAAATGACCTTTTAAAGTGGGGCTGACATGACATGTAAGTTTTGTGCTGGCCCTCTGCACTGCAGCAAATTGCATGTTGAGGAGGGAATGTTTGTCTTTCACCTATGAAAAATGGCCCACGCCTGCCCCATCGCCCCCAGCCACTCCTAACACACATTTGTTTATGTGCACTTTGGGCTCCAAGGCTCTGCATCATGGAATGGCACCAGAGCAACACACTATTTTGAAGTAAAATGCGTGGTAAAATCGTTCCCCAGAAGACAGGTGACTCCTACCTATTCCCTGGGATCAGGGCAGTCTTTTTTAAGCTGAAAATCACAGAAAGGAGGCAGACAGGCTACAAGAGCACCTGAGCTCCTGTCTGTTCTAGCTGTATGAAAAAAAAACAGAAAGAAGAAAGCCTGGGAAAAGGGAAGGAACATTGGATTTGGGTGTCTCAGCTGTCAGCCACTTCAAGCCAACACCCTTCCCTCTGCAAGAGGGTGGTTAAAGGGCTGGAAGATCATGACACCCCACCAAACCTTCTGTCTTGTGGGCTGGTCATTGCTTCTAATAGGGATTTGATTCTGTTCTTACTTAGAAACAAACCAAATGAACTCCTCTGTTGAATTACAGCCAAATTCACACACAACACAAAAAATACCTGCATGTTTCATCATCAAGCACCACTTTCACCATTACTGAATGCAATTCTCTCACTGACTCATCACCTCTAGGCTTTATCTCTATACCTCATTACAGTTTTCTTGAAAAAAATATTTTCCTAATCAAGCCCTTCCTAGAGCCAGAAAGCCTGTCTGCAATAAACCACTCCTGTAATCCTCCCATATCTGCTCAGGGTACTGATATCTCCACTAGTGGCAGAGTAAACTCTCTTTCTGCCTTGTGTCTGCACAGGACAGGCAGTCCAGGACCCCATCCCTCCCTGCTTCCTGGGCAATAATGTCAAAAATCAGCAATCACAGCAGGGTCTGCAGACTGACTCAAGCCTCTACTTCACCCCTCAGAGGTTACCAGAGCTGTAAGAAGCCTGGCAAACCCAAAAATGTATATGCAAGGCGTGCTGTCCCCAGACAGCGTGGTAGGTGCTGCAAAATGAGAGCAAGACCTCGGTGCTTTTGCAGAATTGCTTTTGTTCATGCACTGCATCAGAGCAACTCGGAGAGAAAAGCATGTGAAATAAGTGAGCACCTGCTGTGTGGGCATTAAAGCCAAACAGACAGTGGGGGCTGCGTGGAGGACAGAAGGCAGCAGGCTGGAGAGTCCCTGCCCTCCCCTCTGTTTCACACAGGTCCTCTGTTCTAGTGCACAATTTTTTTACACAGGTGTGTATGATGAGCAAGAGAGCAGGATTGGAGCTCAGGAAACGAGCATGTTGTGCTTTGCAAGTACACTCTTCTTGCTCATTGCTAAGAGCCAGGACACCAAAATAAGGTGGTGCTTGAACACCATTAACTACTCAAGGACACAATGTGCAGGGTCCATGAGAGCAAGCTTAGCTCAACAGCCACTCAGGGGCTCTGGCTTTGGGTGGGGGGAGAATTTGCCCCCCAGGTCTACACATTCTCTGTGCATAGCATTTTAAAAGCTGAAGCATCCACCTGTGCAGAGCAGGAGAAAGCACGCAGTCAGTCTGGTTACAAGGAGCTGGAGACACTTGCAGCTCAGCTACAATTACAGCTCCTTCTTGTCTCCTTCACTATTCACGAAGTTGCACCACATTTCTCTCCTGTAATCAATCCCGTGTTTTCCTCCACCACCTCCCAAGGCATACGTGTTCTCTTTCCCTCTTTTTTGCTCAAGTGATTTCTGTTTCTGCCCTTTCCCTCTCTGTTCCATTTCTTTGAACCAACCTGGATGTTTAACTTCTGACGGGAATATTCTGCGCTCCTCAAGCATACGAGCAGCTGAGAGGGGAGATTGGAGAGGCTCAAGGCAGAAAGCCTGAGTTTGATCAAGAGACTGATGGGTGGAACAAATTTTTCTGAGAGATTTAGAAGAAGAAGAGGAAGGATAAACCTTGGTCTAGCCCAAAGGATCTGTCCTGATTTGGGGTAGACTTTTGAAACCAAAGACTGAACCCTTCAGAAGGACTAGGTTTATGTACATTATGATGGAGAGGTACAGATGCTAGCAGTTACAAAAACATTGTCACATTACTTACAGGACATTGGCTGGCATTTTCCAGCTAATAAGAGCAATAGCAAAGAAAGCTCCTGTGATTTAAAAGCACTGCGAGATAAAAAAAGCACTGCTAAGCAGCCTCCAGCCACAAAATCAGGCTGGATGTATAAACCCCACACTCCACAGGTGGCCCAGCCAAGCTCCTAGGATTGAGAAGCTGCTCCAGAAAGCAAAAATGCCAGTTGCTGGGAAATTGCTGTGAACACGCAATTTTCCCCTCTTCACATTCCTATCTCTTAGCACATTTTTTCTGCCTGGTGAGCCCTGTGGGCAGAGGGCACAGCATGGCAGATGGGAGCCTGGGGATAGGCTGTCCCCACCAGCTGGGTGTGGTGGGGCCAGAGGACAGGGCAAGCTTGTGCAATGCACCTGAGCCCTGCTAGCACCGGGGCTTTGTGACCACCTGCTATTTTTGTACTAGGGAAGTTTCGTCATGGTTTCTTATCCATTCCATTAATGGGATTAACTCACAGTTGCATAGAATACCCAGTCTCAACCCATCCATATTAATAATTCAAAAGTTTCCCTTTCCTCTTAAAATAGAAAGCAGCTGCCCTGGATTTCACAGGATCCAGTGTTTAGCATATGAACGGGATGACATTAGCAGCCCTGCTGCTCAGTAGCTGTTTGCCCATCTAGACTCCACCCATACATCTGCAGGACTGGACTTCAGGCTTTCCAGCAGCAGTGAGTATTTCCTTTTCCTTTCTCATGCCTCAGCCTCACCAATTTTCTCTAAACAGCTCATTTAACCTTTTTTCTTCCTGTGACTGAGGGAGAAGAGGCTGCTACACTCTTCCTCCAAATTTTTCTTAGACCAAAATTATTCCTGCCAGAGCTTTTTCTATTTTATCTAGAAGAAAGATGTGATGTTTTAGTATAGCCTAATGAAAATGTGCACATGGTACTAAAAGAAAAACCAGGCCTGGCTTGTCACTTTGAGGTTAGAGACCAACAGTCTTCACATTGCAGCATACACTCTATAAATTTGGTCAAGCTTCCATTGACCTCTGAGCCATTTTGGACAAATGGTATAAATTTTTCTGCAGAGACTTAAGGTCCTGACACATTCGAGATTGTTGCAAAGTAAAATGTAGTGAATTGTGCAGCTGCTCAGGTCAGAGGTCTGTTTTGACCTCTGATTTACTTTTCCTTCTTAGAAAGTAAGGTTCCATAGAGTTGCTGAGAGGTGTTTTGTTTACTAACCAGTTCAACTGGTAAAAATATTGTGGATTAGCAAATCCCATGCTTTCACATCCCAGGAAAATGTGCTCATTATATCAGAGAACTTCTGACCTTGCAAGGCTTTTAGGTAAGGCATTTAAAAAAAAAAAAAACCACCATCCCTTTTTCATAGTAATGCCCATGTGGTGGCTGCCATCAGGACACTGCTGGGCACCTCTTATTCTCCTCTGCTTCAGTCCTCAGGGACTCCAGCATGCCTGGCACACGTGCAGCAGCTGGAAACGCTCACTCTCCTCTCTGCTTCCTGAACGTCTTTGATCAGTTTCAGGCCACCACATCCCAGAGGAGTTTATCATGATGGACTTTCACAGCAGTCACTTTGTGCTAGTGAAACGGTAAAAATACTAATAAATTCTGGGCTTGCTTTGTGGCAACACAATAGCCTTTTATGCCCAAGGCTCAGGCTCAGAGAAGGACATGAAAACCAAGGCTGAGCAGCAGGAGCTGACAGAAGTTTCTGAGTAACTGAAAACTTTTGAACAGCATAAAAATCAGAAGTTTTGCCTGTGGGAATACAGAAGAGCTTGCAGCCAGGAAAGCTGGCATACAAATGATGGGCATGGCCTGTGGCAACATCAGGCTCCTGGGGCAATCCAGGCATAAACAGAGGAGGCCCATAATCCCAAAGAAGAGGGTGAGCAGCACTCCAAAGGGCATGTCCAAACTGCTTGGAATCATCAGGGTGCTTGGGTAGCTCACCCTTGTGCTAGTCTATGGAAAATGTGCCACTGATGCCAATGAGAGTGTTTCAAGCTGCTGAACATCGAGGGAAATTTTTCCCATTGCCCAGGGAGATACTGACATTTTCATCTATGCCTCATGTACCTCAGGCTTGCAAGGTGGTGGAAAGGGCAGTCTTTCATTCCTAGGAAATGTCTGAAATCTCCCACAGAGGGCACAAGCCGGAGGGTACAGCAGCTCCCTCCTGCTGCAGCTTCTGGCTCAGGAGAGAGCCATGGAACCAGAGGTGAGGTGAATGAGCCATGTGGGACAGGTCTATCACAGGGATCCAATTCCACGGTACTCACTCTGCCTCATTCACAGTGCGCCTTGCAGGGAAGATGTGCCTGGATCCACCATCACTCCCAAATGGCAAACAGCAGGCAAAGCAGCCTCTGGCATGACACTGTCTCCTGGCTGCTCCCCCCATCCAGGTCAGCCCTGTGCCAGGGAGTTTCCTGCTCAGTGCTGCTGTGCCTGGAAAATTAGTTACTCTGAGACTGACACTGTGGTGTGCTCCCACACACAGCTGCAGAGTGAGCTATTTAACTGCACAGACATTACTGAGGCACAGACTGCAACGCCTGCTTTCTTTCTGAAGTGAAAAAATGGAGCATTACATCATGCCTATACTGAGAAACACTCCTTCCTTAAGGACAACAGCACAAAGTTTATCTCAAAATGCGTGATTAAAATGCAAGGGTGCTCGCAGGTAGGGAAGGGAGAGGCTGGTTTCTTCCACCCTGGCTTGTGACTTTGCCCTCATTATTCCTCTGCTTCCCACCTGTTGGGGACAACTGTTTGGAGTTAGGATGGGGTGTGCAAGGGAATTTTTGTGGTTCCAGCTATAGAAAAGCAGCGAGGCATCCAGCATCTCCTGAGAGTCTGAGGAGAGCAAAGGACTCTGAGGGTCCCTGAAGTGCACACTCTGTTTTGGCATGGGAGGGTGAGAGAGAACTTCAGGGGATGCTCACATGGTTGGGCTTGACCCACGGCCAACCCTGTATACCCATCCCTGGAGGGACCTCAGCACAGGCAGGTGTTGAGAATTTAACCCCCCTGCAACCACTCTGCAAGTGCTCAGCCCTTTGCTGCCTTCTGCAGTCAGCTGAAATGTGCACAGGGAAAAAAAGAGCTGCAACAGGGCTGAGTCAGATCATTGACACCATGGCTGTAGTTACTCCTGTGCTTTGTAGAAGACCCCCAAATTTTAATTCCGCTGCCCCTGCTGTTGAAACTGACAGGATGCATTTAATACCAGGTGAGAAGTCAGAGACAGTGCTGCACACATGAATGAACCCTTACAGGAGTCTGACAGAAGACACCCGCTCACAGTATAAAGGCAGATTTCATCTTGATGTATCTTTGGTCATGTACTGCTGCAAATATGTCATTTTGTTGCTCTCTCTCCTCCCTCTCAAATAAATATTTCACCTTGAAGGAAATTCAGAAAAACAGCTTATTTCCAGCCCTGTAAGAGATGCAGATTCACTTCAGGATATCTCTCTCTGCACTGGTAAAGTCTTACACTGTGCTTTCCAGGACTTTTTAAAATGTATTTCTGGGTTTTTCCACTTATGGGACAGAAGATTAATTGTATCAATAAAAAGACAATGTGCTTTGTGAGTCGGTTCTGTTATACTGAGGTTACAACTCCTGTATAGAGGTCGGATCTCTGAGGTCTCCAGTAACTCCTACAAAACGCTCTACATGTTCAGGAGGAAGAGGAACCTATGAGTTTCCTTGGGAAGACTGTGGAAATAAGTATTTTCCATATGTCCTTGGACAAGAGCTGATGCCCAGGCTACAAATTTTGAATACAGGCAGCTTAAATGGGCTGCAGTGCTGGTGCTCCCCCTTAGTTTGTTTAATAATATCAGATATTCCTTGGTGATTACACTTAGAAACTGATATTAAATCTTCTTTAATAAGAAAACTTTTTTTGATTTTTCTGCATTGCTACCTATACCACCATAATCTATTGATAAAATACCAAGAATATAGGTATCATATATTGGCCTAACATGTTCACACTTTATTTATTAATTATAATGATGTAAGAGATGCTTTCTTTGAAAAATTTGAGAAAAGTCTGAAAATTAAAACAGCCAGTGGCAAAACCCCCACAAAATGAAATTTGAAACACCACCATGTTCCTGGAGCTATTCCTGGAAAGGTTGTCATGTTTGTGTGAAATCCTGGGGAGGGAATGTATGCAAGCATTCTGCTCATCATGAACCCCAAACACCCACAACACTGCTAGATTCAATGTAATAACATGTTCTGAAAGAAGAAACACTGCAAAGGAAACTAAACAACCCTCCAGTGCATTTCGACACTGTTGGGGGTTGGGGCCATTGGAATTTTTTTCTCCATCCCTGTTACTAGGAAACAAATGGCTAGGTGCTCAGAGCTATTAAGTCTTTTGTAAGAGACAAAGGCTAGGGGCTGGGTGTGGTGAGGAGGAGGTTTTGCTGGCCGGAGTGACACCTCGTTTGGACCAACACTGGTTCGTCAGACACCGGGAGGAAAGGGACAGCTTCCTGGCTTCAGGCTGCGACCACGGGAGATCCAACTGCGCTCTGCCTTCTCCTTCTGGCTGGGTGAGCTTTTGGCTGGGGAAAAGGCGTGGGATCCAACCTCTTTCCCCACCCGGAGCGCGTGTTTTTTCCCTGCTGCGTTTCGCAGCAGCTGCGGGGGAGCCCAGCAGTCCCTGCCGCCTGCCCCGTTTTGGCTGCACGAGACCGCGGCGTCTGCTGTGACTACAGAGTCCCTGCCACCTTGCTGGCTAGCCCGGGAGAACCAGCCCCAGCCCCTGCCGCCCCGCTCGCCGCTCCGAGCT
>VZRO01007521.1:310014-391139 GCA_013397915.1 Daphoenositta chrysoptera | reverse complement strand
GCAACCGCGATTACACCACACAGGAAAGTGCGTGGCAGCCCAAAGGACACCTGCTACTGGTTTCTGGTTTTGTTTGTTTGTTGTTATCCTTGTTATTGCTTGTTTACTCTGCTATAGATACTAGTAAAAAACCTGTTATTCCTTTTTCCCCATACCTTTGCCTAAAAGCCCTTGATTTCAAAGTTCAAATAATTTGGAGGTAAGGAGGGTCACATTCTCTACTCTACAGGAGGGTTCAATCTCTCTTAGCAGGCACCTGTCTTTAAAACCAAGACAGACACCCAGAAGGGAAAGGTGCCCCAGGGAATGTTGTTTTTCCACCCAGCACACCAGACCCACAACAATGAATCACAAGGCTCCAAGAGAAACACACAGGTTGTCAACAACAGTAAAAACTCACCACAGAAGGCAGAACTCAGTATCTGAGGAAGAAGGGGTCCTCTGTGGGATGGTTGCTCCCATTAAAGCTGTAGCTATGGTCTCCAGGGCTGTAGACAGAGGCACTGCCCTGGAAGGTATTTATTTCTTCTTAGAAACAATGTTAGTGAGCATACATGTCTGCTGAGGAATGAACTCAGGGGTTTGTGTAACAGGAAAATCAGAACACGAAATAGAATTCCTACAGTTTGCTGCCTTTCTTGCTGTAGACTGGAGACTCATTCCAATGGGAGCACCTGAATTGTATTAATTAGTAATTAGTAAAGTAATTGCTAAAGGAATATCTGCAACAGAAAGTGTGCTTTATTCCTATGCTCATAACATATGTGGTTTTATATCCCAGAGGATGGCAGGGCACGGAAACAGGCTCCCCAGAGCAGTGGTCACAGAACAAAGCATGACAGAGTTCCAGAAGCGTTTGGACAATGCACTCAGGCACACGGTGTGACCCTCGGGGTGTTCTGTGCAAGGCCAGGAGCTGGACTCGATGATCCTGATGGGCCCCTTCCAACTCAGCATGTTCCGTGATTCTGGGGTTCCTTAATATTTCCTTCCTTGTCACTGATTTTATAAGAGTACTGAAGTCTTGAAGACAAAGGACATTCTACCTCACATCCCATAAATATGATTTACCCTATGAACATACAGAGTGCCACCCTAACAACACAATCAGAGTGAGGGGTCAACCTTAACCCCAGGAAGGGACAAAACTGGGCAACTCATTACCTAAATCATGGTGTAAACCTGGACTGAACCATCCAGTTCTCCATCAGGTATGCACAGATTTTCAGATTGCTGGCAGACTATATTCTTAGGGCTAGCTCAAGGCTCCTCTGCTGTCTTGCTGCCTCAAGGATGTGGACGGAAATAACAAATGCAGACATAAAGCAGAATCACAGTGAGAGCCCTCCAGATCCACCCAGCACTGTTCCCCCTGGCTAAACCAAGCCCAACTGATTTTGAAACAAACTCTTTTTTCTTTATCATCTGGTTGATTGGAGGGTCATGGGCAAAAATAGGGTTTTTTAGAAATATTGCTACACATTACATTATTGTCCTTCTTTTAGAATCTGAAGTGACTGGCCTGTCTTTATTGGAGCAGATGCCCTATGGCATTGAAATCTTGTATTAATTAATTGTCTTCCTGCAATTAATCAGTGTGTCCATTCCTATAGGCAGGTTGGAGAATTGTGGTTTACAGACCTGGGCAGCCTTCCACATTCAGCTCACTGGGGGTGTGAAAAACACAAGGAAATAAATAATCTGGTAAATAACAAATATCTAACAGGGACTGGCATGGAGTCTATTCCATCAGCTCCTGCATGTGAGCTCTGAAGAATGAAGGCCCAGAATACTTGCCATGTGGATTTTATTAATGATCATGAAACAAATCAATGGAGATTCTGACACAAGAAATTTATGCTGCTCTGGAGGTAGCTAAATTACACCACTTGCAATTTATGCTGAAGATTTGGAGTCTCTAAGAGATCTCAAAGAAAGCCCTGCTGGACCTAGAACCAAAAACCAGTTGAGTATCACATGACTTTTGGGTATGATGGAAAATCTTTCTCATTGCTGGGTAGAAGAGAGTTCCTGAGTTTAAATATTTCAAGCTGCAACCATAAGAAGGAAGAAATTCAGACATATTTGTCTTTGCTTCACAACACGGGGGAGAGAGAGAGAAGGAAAGAAAAAAAAAGGGAAAAAACTATTGGAACTATTGTCAAATTGTGCTAAGAGGGCTTGTTACTGTTGTTAGCAGAGTCTGACTCGGTGCAAAGAGAATGCTTTAAATGTGTGAATATATTCAACACATCTGCATATGAGCCCCAGTTGTTTATGGTGGCTGCCCCCTGAGGACAGACACTCGCTGGAGCCAGGGCTGCATGAAGCTGCAAACCCTTCTTCCCAGAGGGAACACATCTCCTTGTCTCCAGCAGAGATGTTCTGCAGAGACGCTCTGCCAGCTCGGAGGCAAAGGCAGACACATTAATGATGTATTAGTGCACCAAAGACTGTTCTAGGATTCAAAGCTGCACTCCAGTGATGTAGTTTAACCACAGGAGGCTTGTGCTGAGTGTTGAGGTTACACAAGGATTTTTCTTTTAGAAGCAATCTCACTCTCAGTTTATTTTGCTTGGTTTCAGTGTTTTGTTGGATAACTTGGGAAATTTGTATTTTTTTCTCAGTTTTGTGATTTGTCTGAAAACTTATAAGAAATTTGGTTTTGTATTTGAATATTTACATTTACCTGAAATATGTCACAGAAAAACTCTAGAAAACATATATATTCTGGAATAGGTAAAAAAAAGTCATATTCAACCTTAAACTCATATGCTTTGGATATGGTTTTCTGTTGGATATAGTTTTCTGTTATATAATCAGGCGTTATATTTTTTTAAAAATATGTATTAAGTTTAAATGGAAAACAACATGTTTCATGGAAATTTAAAGAAGTAATGTAAAGCATTGAAAGAAACCCTTTCGTTTCAAAACTAAATAATAAATTAAAACCAATTCTTCAAAAACCATGGGTTTTTTCAGTAAATTAATTGTCAGTGATTTTTTTTTCTTTTCCTTTGTTCAGTTGGTTGCCAATTAGCAGCAATGAGAAATTTCTGGTACCACAAAGAGGAAGAGGTCATAAAAATTGCTGTGATCACTGTTGTAAGCATTCAGCTCAAGCCACCAATAATTGTAATGATCTCAAGAAAAACCACTAGTTAGTCCTGCCTTACAGATGGAAAGCATGAGGCACAGATCCTGAAGTCACTTTGCTGTGGTCATGCAGGACGTCTAAAATTGATCAAGTAGCACAGCACAGGAGGAGTGGAGCTGTGGGGAGGAAAATCTCAAGAGGCCCACGATATTTGTATTGGGTTCGCAGCACTCACATGGATAGTCCCTGCTGTGTATTTATTTCTACTCTGGGCCCATAAAGCTGGACCCACATCCACAAGCAGAGTGCATCAGGTCCATGCTCTGAAAAGGCCATGTGGTCCAAAATTACTCCACAGTGGGAACCAAAAGTAGAGTGAGGAGAGATGGTCAGGAAATTAATTTCAAAACACACTCCAGTTCTGCTTGAAGGTGTTAATGCAGATACTGCATTGTGTGTCCTAAGAGAGCCCAGGTCTCTGAAATGCTAATTCTGGACTCACTTACATAATTTTCTCACTTCTAACTTGTAAGAGGTCTATTGTGAAATGGTTTGAGTGTTTCAGCAGCACTAGCCAAAAAATGTAAATTTCAGGAGTAGTTACAGTCGCAGTCAGTCAACAGTTACTGCTCATTGCCAGAAGAGGTGGCCTGTCCCAATTCTGTTTTTCAAACACAGTTTTCTTGGTGACATCACCATCATCATAACTATTTTTAAATGGGTTTGAAAGCACATACCAAGAAAATAATAATTGTTTAAGAACAATACTGATACAAAATCAAATAGCCATAAGTGAATCAAGAATGAGTTCAGACTGGAAATCAAAAAACTGGTTCTGATTAATAAAAAAAAAGAAACTGAGATAGCCTACATAGAAGATAGTGGGAACTGGGACCTCCCACTGTTTTAAAATGAGGATGATATATTAATGGGATTGTATAAAGAAGGGATTAAGGCATAGAATTGCTGTATCAATCCTGAAACTTACAAATTCTCAATATTTGCAGAGCAGGGAATGGATCGAATTTCACTTGTTAATGGTGCTTGTTCACACTCTATTTATTCTGCACTTACGCATGCCTCAAATCTCTCAGAATACTGGCACAGGGGCTGTAGGAGCTTCTTTTGCTTTTTTCTTCCTCTTTATACATACAAGACATGGGTTCTGAAGGACTGGTCTTTCTCCACCTTCTTACAAAGCACAAGAGTTTGTCCACAGGAGAGAGTGCAGTGACTGCTCAGTGATATTAAACCCCCCCAAGTGGCCATCTGTCATTTCCCCCCCAATTCATTCAGGAATAAACTCATTACCTAGTTTAGACTCAAACCTGTTTTTCTACAGATCACTTTGCAACCATCGTTCCCTGGCTGACCGCTTTTAGTTTTTTTGCTTTCCATCTTTTTCTGTTGCTTCGTATGGCCTTTTTCAGGGCAATCTGGGAGTTTTCTCCAGTTAAAACCTCACTTTTGCCAGTCCTGGGACTCTAGAAATGCCCTGAGGTGTCCTGTGACACACTGCATTTGGCGATTTTGGTCCTTCACCACATTTCTTCAGTTTATTTTGTAGCAGGTTAAGCAAGCAATAAATAAAAGAGCCAGAGGGATGCTGGGACAACTACTTAGAGTTTTGGCCATGACTCTGTGTCTGCAGTGAGTTGGCATGGCTCAGGGCCAGCCCGGGGATCCCCTTGCTGGGCCTGCAGCGGTGTCCTCAGCGGAGCTCCCGCCGGCGGAGCGCAGCAACGCCCCGGCAGCCGGGGAGAGACCGCAAGCCAGGTGGGAAAGGCGAGGGCAAGGAAGAGAGGGAGGCTTCCATGTGGAGTTCCGAGAGGTTTTATTGTTCTCTCGGAGAGCGCGGATTCAGGGTTTGCAGGGGTTCTTAAGGGTAGGAGGTACCAGGGGCGGTAACAAGTACAGAACCAATAGGAAGGAAACAGAGGAGGGTCCAGGGCATAACTGACATTACATAAACTCAACTGATAGGGAGAAGGGAATGAGGTAACCTAGACAAACCAATAGAATACCGAATAACAGAGAAGCATCTAGAAGGAGAGGTGGTGCAGACCTCAGGGGAGGGGACATGGCAAACTGACAAGGAGAAGGCGGGGTGCAGAACTCAGGAATGAAACAGCAATGAGGGAAACCAAGACATACCATACAAAGAGAGAGGATTCATTAACAGAGGAAATAGGTAATTAATAAGCTCAAAAGCGGCCCACAACAGTGAGTGGAGATGAAACCCAAGATCCAAATAGGACTGAACTCTGGCCAAACCCAGGGTCTGACAGCAGATTTGCGATGCAGTGCAGGTTTTTTAATTTCTAGTTACACCTATAACTTATTCTTAGAGGACCACTGTGTGACAGATTTCTCCTGAAAGACAAAATCTGAAGTAGAAGTCAGTGAGGAGTACAGACCACGTCTGATGTCACAGGGTTATGGTACTAGGGAGAAAGAGGCCATCTCTTCTTTACATTCCTCATGGATTTTGCCGGTGGTGGATAATGTCAAAGTAGCACTGAGCACTTGGTGCACATGCATTATTCAAGGCATGCACTTTTTTGTGGTAACTGTTACAAGAAGGAAGCAGGGATGGGTAAGATGTGCTATGTAAACAATATGTGGAGAAATTATCGGTATGTACACAATGATAATATTAGGCAGTAAAGGTGCTACCAAAATTGATTGATATGCCTTAATAATGCCTCTCCACTTTCCTAAGGGAGCCTGAAAAAAAATGGAGCTGAGACTTTTCTGTGTTGGTGATTATATTTTGTAAGTTCATATTTCTTTTCAATCACTTTCTAGGAAAGGATTTTGCACCGAGAGTATAATCTTCTCTTAAGGAACTCTCCTAGTGTGCTTCCTTTTATGAACAGACATTAGCTGTTATTAAAATACATATTTATTTACATGGAATTGAAAACACTCTTGTTTCATTTGGCTTCTACAAGTATATGGTAATGGTAAATGTATCAGGTCGCTGCACTCTTTGCATGAGATTATATCTTTTTAGATTCTGCTCACAAATATGGGAATAGATTAAGAACAAAATATACTTTAATACATAACAAAACGCATAGTGCTTCAAAATAAAATCATTCTTTTCCAACTGCTTTTTTTTTCCTTTTTTTCTATGAGTTTTGCCTAAGGGTTTGATTTCATAGAAGTTAGATGTGTATTCTGCAGTTTTTGCCGTCCTGAGACTTTTATTGCAGGGATGGAGATTGTAAAGGTGGCTTGAGATCTCCAAGCTGAGCATTTGTGTTCATGAGAAAGAACCAACTTCCCATAATGGCAAAGTTACATCTGTACAGGATCATAAAAATTCTGGAGGAGGAAAAAATACAGTGTGATTCTGCCAGTGTAAACAGCAATTCTAATGAATGCTTTGTCCAAAGAGCCCAACCTTTCACTGTATTTAACTGCCCTTAAACCCAAGCCTGACAGCAGATTCCCAGATTTTTGCCAGCTGAACTTACTCACCTCTTCAGACTGATGCCCCTGCTCATTTAAACCAGTGAGACACTCCTCATTTCTAAGATTTTAAGGCCAGGAAGGCAATACTGACAGTGGTACCTGCTTGGCACAGACAACCTCACCCCGCACCACCTTCAGCAAACTACAGCTTTGTTGCACACGGGCTGAGGTCCCTGGGAACGTGCCTAAGCATGGGGAGAAGTCTAAGTGGCACAGTGACCCCAACATAAGATGGGTGATTATATCACTGCTTGAAGAGAAAAGAAAGAAAAGCATGCTTTAGTATATTTATGTCCATCCTGAGTAATATCTCTCCCATCTCTGTCCTTACTCTTTTTTCTGCTGCACTGCAGAGCTGGCTTTTACTAGCACCTTCTCCTCTAGCTAGGTTTAGTTCTATACAATGAACAGCTTGCCTCTCTGCCATGGATGAATGAGACACACCTTGGTAATAAAAACAACTTTAACCTCTCTTTTTAAAAAAGGGGCCACCATGATATCTCCAGACTACTAATGTTTTCATCAAGATACCAAGTTCCAATTGTTTTTCAGAAATCAAAATGTACTGTGTTAACACCATTAATAGGAGCAAACTGATACTTCATATACCTAAAGTAATACTTCTGCTATTATTTTTCATTCATTACTTATGGATCCTCTTCTATTTTTACATGATGTCTCCTCCAGAGAGTTGCTAGATTAATTGGTCTGTAATTTGCTGGGTCATTCGATTTGCCCTTTTAAATGGTGACATAATATTAGCTCTGGCACCTCTCAGCCCTCTTGCTCCAAGACTTGCTAGAAATCAGTACAAGCAGTTCATAAATCTCCTCAGGAAACACTTTCAATGCTTCTGGATACAAGCACTGTAGTCCTGAGATTTTAAAATGTTTAACTTCAGGAGTTGCTGTTTAACATCCTCCCTAATTAAGAACAGAAGAGAAAGTGTTACCACACACGTTCTTAACATGAAACCATCATTCTCCTTTCTGGGCAAAGAACAAACAATTATCAAACAGTCCTGAGGCAAAGCTTTTGGGGAGAGGCAATATCATTGTTAGACTAACAAATAGTTCTGATCATAATGAGAGCAGGTATAATAAAAGATTTTATCACTGCCTGGAAAATCTGCTTTACCTAAATCTTTAAGCTACCATGGTTCCAACAGCACCCTTATGATAAAGATTTCAGCTTTTTAGTTTCAAGATAATTTTATCATGCCTCTCTATGACTCTCCATGTACCAATGTTAAGGTTTCATCTGTTCTTCAGGCTGTTCAGCTATGTCTTTAGCCTCTTTTATCAATATTCTGAATTTTATGTTAAATTTAAGAACCTCACGTTTCAATTTCCTATCTGGGAATATGTACGAATGCGTATACACCTATTTGGTTTCACATACAATCACTGCCCTTCCTTCTAATCAGCAGGAGGTTGTGGCCTGTTTTTTCCCCACTGCTGAATTGCAGAGGCTTGAAATTTAATAAACCTTTCTTGAAGAGTTTTCTATTACTGTGTGTACTCTGGTGTTTCAATTTTTCTCATTATGATTTTGTCTTTTGAGAATTATCCCCTTTTAAAGCAGAGGAAGCAAGAGAGGAAATTGCTGGATATGTCTGCCTTCCAGTTAGGATCAGCAAATGCAATTGGGGTTTTCTTAATGATATTTAAAATACGTTTGAGGTTTTCTGTCCTTAGAAAACTACCTGTCATATTTAGAAACTCTAAGGTTAAGGTCTGAATATTAATGTGCTTCAAAATCTTACCTCCTTTACTTATTCCCCCTGCTTAACTCAGGTTATAAGGGGATTGTGGTCTCTTGGTGACCTACAAATATCTTCAGTGTTTCTCCTCCATTCAGCCACCACCTCCTAGCCCCTCTGTATCTATCCTGTGACCATCAGCAGGTAAGAACTCTTAGCCTTTTGGAAACAGATCACTCTGGGGTACAAATGGCATCTTTGATACAGAGGGCTGCTTCCAGCCTACCACAAGCACCCAAAACACACACCTCTGCTGCAAAATTCAATGTTTCTACAGAGGTTATGGCCAGTGTTTAGGTTGTCCAGGTATTTTTGTCTTCCAACCCACTCTCAGTACTCCTGATGGCATCCAATTTCTTTTCATGTGTAATTCTTCTTATCTATTGCCCAAGCTCCTTGTGTTGGTAGAAAGGGTGCTACAGATCTACTTTTCTTTAAATGCCTCAGTGCTCTGGTTCTTTCCATTGCTGTAAGCTTGAGTTTAAGTAACATGACAGGAGCGAATGTGCCGTGTTAGTGTTTCTTAATTCCCTCTCATTTGTACGCTGCTTTAAAATCTTTGGGGTAACTCTAGTCAGGCAGCTCCCCAGAAGATGGACAGCTGTCTCAGACCCAAGGCACACATCTTTGAGGCACTCTCCTGCCACCCCTCTGGTGTGCTGCCACCCACAGCTCCGCAGGGCCAACACACACAGGGACAAAACTCTCCCTCTCTCACTTAGAAGGCAGTTAAAAGTAATGGTGTAGGGAATCATGCCCAATCCCCTTCTTAAATATACTTCCTCCTGTATCTTCATGCCTCTAATATACATTTCATGATGCTTAGGCCCAGCTGTCCCCTCCTCCTCCCAAGTACATTCACAGCAGAAATCTTCTGGATGCCCATATAGCACGGTGACATGTACCTATTACACTGAAATTATTAACAGTGCTGGTTTTGCTGACGACTGTTTGTGCAATTCACTGCTGTAGCACATAAGAAGTGCCTCCAGCCCCATTAATCACATCATTTCCCTAGGATGTTAGGCATTATGACGACCAGGATATTGACCTGCTTCTCGTCTAATATATGCAGGTTATGGGCAAGCCACCTTATCACGATGCAAACTCGCAGCACCGAGAGGGGCCTGAAAGACTAAATATTCATTCTGTATTATATGAAACCCACATGGAGAGCTCTACCCTCCCCCAAGCACTGTTCCTCCTGGTCTCACTGCTGTTAAAAATAAACTGCATGCTGGCTATTCTGCCTTCACAAACTGGTGTTCCTCAGGCGGCTCTTCACAGCCTTGGGATGAGCTGCAGAGATTAGCTCCGGGTGTGCAGCCCTTGGGGATGTACTGTTGTCAGCTTTTCTCTCTCTTTTTCTGCAGGGGAGAGGAAATTTGGCAAGTCCATCTAGTCCTGATAACAAAGCCATTGTGGGAAATCGAGTGAGAGTGGTGCCAGTTGCTGTGTTGTGTCTCCCTCTGTTCCCTTAGTGCTTATGAACTTATTTAAATTCTTTCTTGTGTCCACAGACCAAGTATGGCACGCGGCACCCTTGCAAAAAATCAGGCTCCTTGTGTTCACATGGTAAAACATGAACAAGGCAGTGCAGAATATTGGCTGTGCTACAGAGCCTGGCTCACTGGCTGAGGCATCTTGCACGTTTTAGCAAAGCCACCTAGAAAAAGTATTTGTATTTTAAGGCAGCAGCAGGACAAATATTCCCCTGGCTCTCTACAGTAAATAATCATTATCTTCAGCAGGAAAGATTTGCAGATAATCAGTTCAGTGTGAATTCTTAGTACAACACGGTGGCCCTGGACAAATGCAATCATTAGGTGCATCATTAAAGAGTATTGATAGAAGCAGGGAGCTTAGATTTTCTCTGCATATGAGACTTACCCATCTGTGATGGAAATGCAGCATCTGTCACTCAAAAAAACTCTGAAAAGTTAGAAAAGATTCCAAGAAATTTTCTGAGAACCATTGGAGGATTTGAAACGATGCTTATGAACAACAAATTCCAGGGGCTCTAGTTATTTATCCCATCAGGCCTGAGGAGTTATTTGGATAGGTTCTAAAAATTCCTATCTTGCAGTCAAATGCATCAAATATCAAATGGCTAGAACCTGAAGCTAGAAAAAATGGTGCTCAAAATCCAGTGCAATTTTTAAACACTATTTGTATTTAATCACCAGATCAATTTCCCAAGGGTAAATTCGATTCTCCACCACAGCAAAATATTGCATTAAGGGGGGAGAGGTTGGTTTGGATTCGCTAATTATTCAAATAAGAATTAACTCAGGGCAGTCTTGTGGCCTTGATGGTTGCGTTGGGCTTTCCAGTGTGTGGAATTTCTGCTCCTGAACTGCAGAAGAGGCGGAGAGCTGTCCTGCCTTCTGCCACTCAGCCCTCCTGCCACAGCCAGCGCAGTTCTCTCCATGGGAAACCTCAGCAGGCTCAGAAAGAGACCACAGCCACAGCATCGCCTTCTCCTGCCACTGCAGGCAGGGGAGCCTCTCCTGATCAGGTACGAGTCTATTCATGCCCTCACTCCGTTTTATTTCCTTCCCTTCTATACATGGTGCTCTGACACTTCCCAACTTACACCCCCATGGGGCTCAGCTCCTTCTACACCAACCACACACTGACTTTTTTTTTTAAGTGGGTAATACAGATATTTTGTCACTCAGCATCCCTGCCTATAGCAACAGGCTCAGGATTACGGCTTCAGTAAGAAAACCAGAAAACATTAAAAGGCAAATAGCAAAATTGCCTTTTCATTCCCGCATGACTGTTCCTGGGGTGACAGGTGGCACAAACACTCAGCTGTCCTCCCTCTCCTGTTTGCCTGGGTAGGGCAGAGCTCCCCTTTTTTAGGGTCCTGTTTACACACACACTCTGGAAGGTCAAGCCAAACCTACTGCAGGCAGGAGACAATGCACATAATTCAAAGCACATTCAGTCTGCAAGAAGATGCTAAGGTGGCTCCAGGGTCCTAACACATTGGCTCTGCAAGATTTAGCTGGCGTGACAGAGGACACTGCCTTTTCCACCTGCCTGTCCTCTCCATTTATTCCCAGCAGCAAAGCAAAGGTGTAGGTGATGGGGAAGTTCTAATTCCTGGTGCCACAGTTCATTGCCTCGAGAGTTAATCCAAACTGCAATTGATTGTGTAAGCAATTAATAAGACAGAGTGATAACTGCAGCACTCACTGCGGAGAGGATGAAGGCAGGCCAAGTTATGACCCTGCTGGAAGAAGTCTCCAGCTAGAGGAGGGAGCAGCCTGATAATCGGTTAAATCTTCCCCACATGAATCACTGGAGTTTGTGCAGCAGAGTCTTTAATTCACTATAATTTAATTCTCCGAGGCATAAACCACAGAGATCTACAGCCACTTAAAACTCCTGAGTGAGAGCACCCAGGCATGCTATGAATTTTCCCATGTCTTCACACCTCCAGTTCAATTTCTACCTCTCACACAGACGTGGACCTAGAGCCATATAATGGCTTTGCAGGCTCAGATTCATGCAAACTCCCAAGGAGAGGTCTGGCCACACAATGTCTCATCACTTTGACCAGAAACAGGTTTTTTTAAAACCTGTAGATGTGACTCCTGCCCTGCTTAGCTGATTACATCTTTTACCAGTGCTGCTGTGAGAGGTGCATTTTACCCTGTTTCTGTGATTAGGCGGGAAGTGCTTACCTTTCTCATTTGGACTTGATATTGTCTTCTGCAGAGATTTTTTTACTTGATGTAGGCATACAGCAGAGTTTCACACAATATCAAATTACAAATTTTGAATGCATATGTTCTTAAAAATTGACTATCTTTAATAAGGTATGGATCATCAGCACTTCCTCTGTTTCTCCATAACACTAAAAACTCCTGGGAAGACCAAGGCAGCAAGGTTTGGAATTGTATTTTAATCATTATGGGTAGTTCATGTAAGAATTGTTATTTTAGATGTGTGTTGCTGAATACATACCTAAACCTAGCTGGGTTTTAAGGATAACATCTTTTGATTTGTCCTTTATTCAAAGTCAATTAATATTTATATTTTTAATAGAAAGCTAAAGCTAGGCTTTAAGATGAATGAATTATTCATATTTAAAACTAGTATTAAAGCTTTGCAAGTTTTAAAATTTTAAAGTTTAAAAATTTTGCAGAATTTTCCTTATCTTGTCACAGAAAGTTGCTTCTTTTAAACTGTAAGGGTTGCACTTCCCTGTACACTCCTTTGTAGGGAAAAATATAGAGATGGTGAGGAAATGTTTAACTCCAGTAGAATTTCATCAATCTTATGAAAGTTACTATGCTTTTATGTTCACTTCAGAAATTTGGGTTGGGTATTAGGCTGTTTATTTTTAAGAATTTTTTTCTTTTTCATACATCAGCAGTATATCACTCTGAGCTTGTAGAAATAACCACAATGTAAAAGTGGCTGATCTGTACCAGTCAGGAATTTACAGTCATATATGTAAATCCTGCACTAATGCAATGAGTAATTCTGTCTGTTCTTATCTGATCCTTTATAGGAGAGGAAATGTTGAAACTAAACCTGGAATATTCCATTAGAAATGTCAGCTGCAACTGAAAGGCAATCAGCAAACCAGGTCAATCAACTATTTCCAAATTCTCTCAACCGACACCTTTCCTCTGAAAACTTAGGGCTGGCCTATAAGAAGAGGGAAAACAGATTGCCATGGCAGCTGATGAACCTCAGACACTGCAGAAGAGCTTTAGTGGCACATCAGCTTCCACCTCTGCCACAGTGAACCTGCAGCACAGATGCCCAAGCAGTGCTGGACAGCAGATCTGTGCCACACCACCACTTCTGCAGCCTTCACCCCTGCCCTTGCTTTTGCCCTTTGTCTCTCTACAGCTGAGGACCCCCAAACTCACATTTTATGTAGTGTGGGAGCAGGGGTGCAGCAGTTACTAAGGACAAGCTTGGGCAGTGCAGGCTCGCCCTTCCTCTCCCTGCAGTTATCTGGTCCTGCTGTTTAATCAGCCTTCAGAGCCCAAGAACCGAACCAAACCCCTCTGGAAACAAAGACTTAGATTTTATCCTGATTTCACTGCAGCTCCCTGCTGACAGATACTGTGAACAAGCTCTTACAACTTGTCTCCCTTTTCCGATTAAAGGCATTATCTTTATGTGAGGCTAGCATTTAAGGCATCAGATTGGAGCTCAGCCACTGCTAAGTGACAGTGCTTGCTAGATAAGTACCCTGAAAGTTTTGCAGAGGGTTTGCTCTCCTGAAACAAACTGTAATAATACCATAAATAAAGAGCACCACACGGGAGGGCTCAAATTGGATTTCAGCCTTAGCTGGACAATAAAAGGGTAGCACATTTTAACTAGGATATGAAAAACCTTTCTGTAAGAGGTCCTCCATAAATGAAATCCAATGAACACGCACAATTAAAAGAGAGAGAAAAGCAGAAGGCTGTGCAAGGACAGTCCGTTTTCTTAGGGAGAGTGGAGATAACAAGAGAATACGTAAAGTAACCAGTTATAAGAAAATACATGTAAGCACAACAATCACTTTAAACCATAATCCTCAAGCAAATGCTAGTCTTTTTCTTACTTCTAAAAATAGAAGCAGGTCTTTATCCATGTCAGAGCAGTAGATTATAACCACCAGGTACCCACAGAAACCTGACTATCAGCATTAAAACTCTCCTCTCTATGAGAAACAGCACAATTTTAGCTTTCCAAACATAAATAGGGAATGGCATAGGGGAAATCATGATCTGCCTGAGGGGAATATTTTTTCTGTGTGGGATGGTAATAGTTTTTTCAGTCTATATCACACAGTTAATTGGTCTTCTTCTTTCATTAATGAATTTCTATCTCTGGCTTTACATTGAACTAGACCTCATGAACAAAGGTGATCTAGCAAAAAATGATACACTTTACACTAGTAAAATCAAACATTTGAACTGTTGTGTGGGTGAGGAGAAGCAGATCTGTGGCAAAAAGAGCTTCTCTCCCATACATCCATATAAATTAATGATTTTACTAATGTAAAGAGAGGTCCTACCACTGTTAAGCCTTGTCAATGAGATCAGAGACAGGGCCCTGCTGTCTGCTCCTTAAAGTATATTATTTTTTGTTAGATCACCTTTGCTCATAACATGGCCATTGAGAATTTAATGTTCTTACATATTTCACTGTCAGACTTTATTGCACATTCACGAAGGAAAGTAATTTCATCAAGTGATAGACTATGAACGATACTAAATATAGATTTATTGGAAATTCTGGTGGAAGGTAAGTGAATTCTTTCTGCCAGCTGGAATAGAGAGCTACAGCCAAGCTATTTTCTTACCTGTCTATCATTCTCAGTGTAAAGAAAATGATGAGTGCTAGTTCTAAAATCAGATTATCACAGCCATGCCTAAAAGCTTATTTTTCAGTATCCAGTGTTTGCCTTACTTCTGGAAGAAAATCAGTTTTAGTCTGCAAACTAAATATTTGGTCAGAATTTCCTGATTACAGCAAATTGTTGGGGGAAAAGAAAAAAATTCGCTTTGCAATGAAGTCTAGTTTCTACATCTTCTATACAGAACATAGTAATATATTTGCTAAGATGGTAATGTAGTAACATATTAAAAGGTTGGTAACATATGAGGATGACCATGGCTCTGAACTATCAGTGTGTGGTTGTCCCTTTTGCAGAAAGTTCAGCACTCACTGAACATTGCTTTGGGCAGCATTTAAAATGAGGACAGGATTGACTTTAGTAGGTTAAAACCAAAATTTGATAAATTTAATGTTTTCCTTCTAATACATTGTGGGGTTCTTTTAAAATAACCCCCAGAATATTTTATTTCCTAATTTTTCTGCTGCTGCTTTCTTTTTACGTTCCATGGTCCTCCAGCTACGTTTGCATCCCTGCCCTGCATGTTCACTCTCCATGGGCTACTCCTAAAACAAGACACAGTTCCATACACTGCACTGTATCCAGTGGCACATCTGGGATTCCCAGGGCCAGGAGAAGACAATGTGAACAAAGACACCAAGTGTTTCTCAGTGCTCTCCCTTTCCTATCATTTCTTTGTGGCCAGGTAGAAACACCCCTCTGATCGGAAAAGAGCTGCAAGACTCAGCCATCCATGTGAAACTTTGCCTGGATGTGGCTGAAAATACTTGTGCAAACCCTCAGGAGGTCAGAACTTGACTTGAGAGTCCCTTTCTGCCTCTGAGGAAGAAATATCGTGGTTCACCAAGAGTCTGGGTCCCCTCCAGTGCCTGAGTGATCTGGACAGCACAGTTTCATTGCTCAGTGGCAGGCAGCCTTGGGGCTGGCCTTGCTGGGCCAACCAGGGGGCTCTTCAGCTCATTGCCTCTGACAGTGACCAAGAGGAAAAGCTTCCAGGAGACCACAGAAACTGAGAGAAGCAGACAGCACTGCTTCCCAGTCCCTAGGGATGCCTCTAGGTATGCCTCAAGGAGAGATCTCTGAGCTGCCTTCCTCCTGGTCACTCTGCCTGCCCATCTCCATCCCACCAGAGTAGCTCGTGGACTGACCAGCAAGCAAAGGAGGATCCGAGGCTCTTTTGTATGCCCCTTTTTCTTCTATTACATTTGCTTGAGACCCTCATGTGCAGAAGGAGAGGAAGCTGATTGCTAATGTCCATTGCTGCTCTGTGGAGGAGAAAGCAGAGAATCACGAGGGAACAGATGTGCAGTGGTAAAGAGTAGGTGACCCAGAACTAAGCCACAGGGGACAAAGAAACCAGAGAAGAACTCAAATTAGGGAGGGGGAAGGGGGCGGGGGGGAAGAAGGAAAACCAAAAAAAAAAAGAGTGAAAGAAAATAGTGAAGGACAAGAACATAAGGTGACATTGCTTAATCCAAAGCCAAATGCTCCAGCCAGCTGTAGAAGAAAGAGTGACCTCACTGGCAGCAACACCCCACTCACAGATTTTGATTTGTAAGTTGATCATCCACTGTTTTATTGATAATTACTCAGATCAAGACTATGAAACTGAGGGTATAAACTGATACATATATATATATAGGGAATTAATTTTAGAGCATTTTAAGGAATCAGGATATGATTCTTTGCCTCCCCTACTTTGCACCTCAGTTATGCAAAGCCCTTGCACACAAATTGGTTTGAGAAAGGAACTTGCTGCTTTTGACGTGCAGAAAAGGAGGTTTTGGCCTACTGTTTTGGGTGTTACTGATGACATTCATTATCAAGTCCATTGTCCCATCATTCTTATTTTCTGCTATCATCTAGTTTGAAAAACCTATAAAGCAGGATTTATTTCATTTAAATTCTAAGAGCTGGAATAATTAAGATTTTTATTTCATTCTATTTTCTTGAACAGTCAGGAGTATACCTGAGTGCATCTACCTCAGATTTTATCACTTGGGTTAATTAACTTAATTTGAACTAAGGTATCACATTGGTAAAGGGCTGGATGTAGACTCCAAATATCCTTTCCAGACCAGTAAAGCTGGTGGTTTATCCTAAGGCTCTACCTTGTGCACCAGATGTGCCCACCCCGACACTCCATTTAAAGAAGTAGCTCTATCACCATCCTAGATGGCTCCAGAGACCCTTTGATGGGTGAATGCCATCTGCCCATTTCGCTCCACTCCACTGATTTTACCTTTATCATCAGATACTCTCTTCCCATAGGGATGGTAAATTTATCCCAAAGTCAGCATCTTCATTTGAACCCCAGCCAGAACTGTGAGGAGATCTCCAGAAGTTCACAATTCCTAACACAGCTCCCCAGCTAAGCCTGATTGATACCACTAAAGGAAAACAAGAGTTATGAGAGACAAAGATGCATTAACTAAGTTAAGAGGAACAACCTCTTCTGTTTAGAAGTCAGTATTCAAAGTACTCAGCTTCTAATTAATTTACCTGGGGCCTGTACAAGAAAGGGTTTGAGCTCCACCTGGAGACATTAGAGCAGAGCTGAAAGGAGTGACAGGTTGACAGAGCACCACACTGTCCTTCTAATACCGACCCAAGGATCAGGCAGTCAGATCTCATCCTTTCCATCTGTCACCGTGACAGCCCAGTCATCCTCAGAGGCTTCCTTGAACTCTCACATTTCGCACACAATGGGGTCAAATAACAATTACTTCATTTAATGGCACCTTCAACACACCTGATGACAGCACCATTTCCAACAGCACCCAGTGAAGAGATAAGTTCTGTGGAGAGATAGAGCCTCTCATAAACCAAACGAATTGCATAACAAAAGACTGTCTAGATGCCAGATTTCACATCCACTGGGTAGCCTGGGGGGACATGCAGTAGCCACCAAATCTGACCTACACCCAGTCAGCATCAGCTCACATGGGAGAGCTGGCAGGAGCCTGGGAAAGAAAAACGAAGGTTGCTGCTGCCTGACTGTGTCAAACAGGGTTTTATTACAGATCTTTATATGGGGGAGATGTGATCTGAGAAGAACAGAAGATGCTTAGGAGTATTTTCAAAGAAAAAGTGACAAATTCTTGCAGGGAGGGACTAGGGAAGGGGAAGCAAATATAGGATGGGCACAAGGAGAAAATGGGACATGTGACAGGTAGAAAAATTTGGAGGGCTCACGTAAAGAACAGAGGGGCACATAAAGGTGAGAAGAGCTTAAAAATAATGTGAGAGTAGGGAGCCGAGCAAGGTGGGAAGAATAACAGCAGAGAAACTTTCATGGTCTACTTTCCTCTAACAAACAAACAAAAGGATGGGGGTGTCTTGTAAGATCTTGGACCTAAGTGTCCTTGAATCCCAGGAGTTTTCTGTTCCCTTCTGTGAGCTGGACTTGGGAAAGCACATCCGTGTGACATTATACTCACGTCCTGCATGTGCTGCATGCGGTGTGTCCCCACCCTTGGAAGGCTCCTGAGCCCCATCCTTGCAGCCCCATAGACTTAGCTCTGGAAAATCCTTTCCCACGTGTGCCACAATGAGTTGCACACTGAAACCATGTTTCTAATTAGAGACCTAATCACTCAGAATTCACCCTACTTATGCCACAGCCCTGTCAGGAAGGAAAAGGGAGAGCTGCTCTGAGCATCAGCTGAACTCCACTAGCCAGGGGTCAGTTCTTGGGGTCAGCGCAGGGGGTGGGGGAAGGGGCTGCAGAGGCAGGCAGGGAGGGACCTGCATCAAGTACTCAAAAAGTTATCACCACCTCCCATAGAGTAAAACAGGCAGGAATTTTCAAATGGAGAAACTGGTCTGTGCAGGATTTTGGCACATGTTTCACTACCAGGAGCGTATAAACAGAAGAGGGTGGAGAACACTCAAAAATTACATTGACCGTTCACCCCTGCTGTAGCATGAACTGAAAATGAGGATGGTAATTACAGCTCCCTGTATAATCCTGACTCTTACAAATAATGATTTCGTTCCCACCAGAGAGAAGGAGGGATTGATTTGCAAAGTGAAGAGCTAAGGTTGGTTGATGGAACTTTTCAATGCAGGAAAAGACACGTCTTGGAAATCAGAAATTGGTAAATGAATGTAAATCCACATAAGACCTTAATTCCACTCTGTTGGAATGATGCCTCTGGATTCCCTGATCACTTTACTGTGACTCTGCTTTTGAACTGAACCGATCATGAGCCAACAGCCCCAGACCTGTAGGCTACCACTTTCTGCACAGACAGAGCAGCACAGCTGCGGAATGTGGAGCACTCTGTCCTACAGCCCCGCAGCCTTTTGCATGCAAGGCCACTGACGCTGCACTTTCCTCACTCTAATCACACCAGTGGCCCCTGATCCCTTCCCCACTGAAATGCTGGCACTTCCTTGGCCTAAAAAAGTACTGTGCCTTTCCATTTCCAAAGCTGTGGTGAAATTGGAAAAGGGACAGTGGTTCTTTCCAGGGACCCACCAACATCTTTACTGGCACAGTGGTCAGGCAGAGTGCTGTGGCTTTCCCAGATCATCTCAAATGGAGCTGCTCCAAAGTACCTACTCGCTATGCAATGCAACTGCCTGCAAATGCAGCTGGTGTGCTTGCCACTGCCAGGTTCAGGGAGGCCAGCTCATATTTGCATGTCTATGCTTTGCTACTGAGCTTGCAGAAATGTGGTATTTATAGGTACAGACCTTTTGGGAGGACCTCAGCTCGCTGAGATATTGGGCAGAGTCAGTTACGTTTCTTATTTGATCTCATTTGAAACTCACTGTAAAAGAGTGTAGCAGAAAGTTTTATTCACATATTAAGCTGTGTGAGTTTGCAGGCTTTTTAGGACCTAATATATGGGGAAAAAGAAGCAGAGGAGGGAAGAGCAAGCTAAATTACAATGAAGTCCAAAATGCAGCTAGATATTTCATACAAAAAGGAGATGGTTGTGCCAAACTACCCTTCTGGGCACAGTCCTTTCCTGATGCAGCACATGCAGTCCTGACCTGGAGAGAAAGTTGAGATTTATATTATTTTCCTAATTAAACTAGGAAGAAGAGTTTAAATGCAATTTACATTTGTTTTGCAGAAGAAGGGGCTGGAGGCATGTTTCAATTTGAGAGCCATATGAGCCCGGGTTGGGAATTGCTGCTCTTGGGGCATGCCAGTGTGTAATGCCCCAGGAGCTGTCACCCGGGCTGCGGGTGTCACTGTGCTGCCACAAGGCAAGCAATTTATTTGGTCCTTGAATGTCCTGCTGTCCCAAGCATCATCCATGGTGCAGGATGGTACTGGTGGTAATTTTTGCATTAGAAGCACATCACTAGTTTCCTGAGGGTATAGAGGAGAATTAAAGCCAAGTGCCTCCATCCTGAGCATTTGTGAATAAAGACTCCTCTTTCCCTATAAAACCTTTAAAAAGCATTTCTACCCGCAGGACTGCCCCCTTCTCCCTTCAGAGGCATTGTGTGATGTTTTGTGTCATGATGCACAGTGCTGGGCACTGTCTGTCAGGTCATGTTAAGCTAAAGGAGTGGCCTGCAGCAGAGACTCACAGCGATTCCCAATAAATTGTCAGCAGACTGGAAAGCAATAGTTGCCCATAATTTGAATTTCATGCCAACTCGTCACAGAAATCCTATGTGACAGTTTGATGTGCCCAAGAGCTTGCTCAAATAGATGCCTGCATCCTCAGAAATTCTGTATTAGCTGCATTGTGTTGCCCACACGGCTTGCTGGACACTCGTTGCACAGGTTAACATTGCTCTCCCAGCATCATGAGTGTTTAAAATGAAAGCCTCGTCAGTAGTTTAGAGGGCCCAGCTCCTACTTGTAACAGCTGTGTAGAAGTGCAAAGCTGGAACTGAGCTTTAACAGGCAACAGGAAAAAACAAATTGAGATGGTTTTGTCCTGGCTCAAACAAGGCATACACACGCCATCCCTCTGGGCTGCTACTCTGGTTTAGGCTCTGGTGCTGCCCAGGAGAGCTTCTTCTGGCCTCTCCAGGAGGCAAATAATTCTGCAGCATCTGCTCCAAGTCTGCAGAAGCTCTATCAGCCTGGATCATATTGAAATTCCACCATTCACACAGGAGAAGGAACGAAGGCAATACAGGACTATGTCACCTGCAGGGAGAAAACTCTGAGGTCATTGTGAGGTCCCCTACACCCAGGGGTCTGTTATCAAGGAGTTTCTTGTGGGCAACATGGCCTAGGCGAGTTTTTAAAAGGGATTTAAAGGAAAATAAGGAGGGGTTTGAGAATTTTTACAGGAAGTGTATTCAAGAATGAAAGACAGCAAGGGAGAAGACAGGGCAGCATTTGCAGCGCCAGTAAGGCAAAAGTATTGGAGCCTGCTGCCTTGGGCAGGAGCGACATCTTAATGAGAGATAATACTTAAGGGTAAGATCTGTCATTCACTGAAGTGAGGACACATAACAAGTATATTTACTGCTTGACAGCAAAGGGAGAGCTGTGGAGAAGGACAGAATGAAATACGTAGCCTAAGGGATTGGTTAAGAAAATTCTCTCTGCCACAGCATCAGGGACTGATACCTGCAAGACGTAAATAAAGGGCAGTGCTTGCCCATTTTGCATACTTTACATGGATGAGAATGAAACCGAGGATCTTTCACTTGGAAAAATCCCTGATGGATTCTATCCTTCTCACATAATTTCACAGGACAGCTAGAACACCTCCAGGACACTCTGCTTTGTTCTCCAGACTTTTAGGGTTATATCTGTTCAAGCTTTTAATTCCAGCATGAGCAAATTCTCCAGGTTTCATTTGCTGCAAAGGAGCTGCCAGTGGCTCATTCCAACCAACTTTAGGTGTTCACTGCAGCCTGAACTCCTTTTTTGGCTACCAGCTGATCAGCTATTTAAGGGAGAGAGCAAATCTCAAAACCAAAATCTGGAACCCCTGATCAAAACACTCAGAGATCCTTCAAGCTTTGTACACCACCACCATAAATTCAATTCACAAGCCAAGTTAAATGATGACAAACTACTTAACCTCAGCTGGCACCTTTCCCGAAGTTTTACTTGCGGAAAAATCCAGCAGCCTCTTGCACAGATCTGAGACTGGGCTTCCAGTCCCCAAATACAGCACTGCTGTTATTGCTAGGATGAATTCTTCTACAGCTAATTTTTCTTTAAAAATGAGACATCACGTGCACCTGAAGGTGAGAGCACATCTGAGATAAATGGCAATCTCTGATCACTCCTGCTGATGACACAAGGCAGAAAGGATGTGCCAGCTCTTTGCTCAGGATAATAAGCAGAGGGCAAGTGGCACCTCCTCATTTTTCCAGGGAATACAGAAGGTGTTTTTCTCTCACCTTGCCAATGAACAGGTTGAATCTGTTTATGATGCCTTGTAGAAGGCAGGTGGTACCTGCTCAGGGTGCCAAGGAACAGATAAGTGGCATCTGCTCATCATTCTACCCAACTGTGAGTCCATTAACATTAGGGTGGATGTTTAAAATTATTTAAAATGTTGAAATTAGAAGACAATTATCAAAAAAGAAAAAAAAAAGAAAAAGAAAATTTTATCCTAATTTTATCCCATTTTTATCCCTAATTGTTTATCTCTGACCATTTGGAGACCATCTCACTGACATCAAGTTACTGCATGTTACTGTCAAAACTAAACTCCTTTAGGGACACTTCCTGCAAAGTTTTGTCACACAGCTGCATTGATGAACCCAAGAAACCAAGCAATGGAGCAGTGTCTGTGGAGGCAAAATACTGCAGAACTTGCAGAGAGTAAGGCAGCACTGAAGGAAGGAAAGTCAGTGTGGTCTGGTCCCTCTCTGCATCCCCCTTTTTTTTCATAGTTCTGACATATGAAAACCCCAAATGCTAAACACAGCTCATGCTTTTCTTCCTTGGTAGTAAAAGGCAGAAGGCCGTAAAGAGGGAACCAGTGCTTTCTTAGTGACTCTCATAAATGGCTTTCAGACACACTCATATCCTTGGACAGAACCTAATTTTCCCACATACCCTCTCCCAAGAGCAGAAACAGTGTGAGAAAAATTCAGACAAAATTACATTGAGTAATAATTTTTTTTAAAAAACCAAAATTGAATATTTCCCTGTGTAGCCAAAGCTTCACTTCTAGGTTATTTAATTCTTTTCTAGCAGAAGCTTTTCCTTTCACCAGCTTCCCAGGCTGTTTCCAAAAGGATGGATACACTTATTCAGCTTGTCTCCTGGAACATGATAGCTGTTCCAGCACCTTGCAGTGCCTACCAGACCTCCCCTCTGTGTGTTTCAGCTCTGGCTGGGGCTCATCCAAACTCCTCCCAGGACTCACTTGGGAAGGGGCAGCTCCTTCCAGCCCCAGTACCAACTGGCTTACACTGGGACAAGGCATTTCAGCAGACATGGTATTTAAATACAGGACAAAAAGAGGTAGAACAAATGCTGCATCAGTGATTCAGGTAGTCAAACACTGCCTCTTCATGGCCAATAGTCCCTTTGGAGGCTGCAGGAGGCTTCAGCCAATGCTGGAGGTTATTGGTGCGGAACAAAGCTCAAGCCCAGTTATTAATCTCATTGATCTTATAAGATCACACAAACTGTGTGTCAAGACCCTAGAGAAGCCCACTCAGTTTCTGAGCCCCTAGAACAACCATCCAGGAGAAATGTGATTAAAAATTGGAAGCAGTCTCCCAATTTGAGGGCTGTATAAACCTTCAACCTTTTAATTAAATGTTTTATGTGTTAGCAAAACCACAATTATTGCAGGGGATGGCTGAGGCCCTGACTTGTAATGTTAGCTCAGCTCACCACCTTTTCAGGACTGTAAGAAGAGACCGAAAGGATAGACTGCTTAATTTTTGATAAAACATAAGAAAAAGTGAAATTAGGCTAAGGCTTCAAGTTCAGAGACAGCTTCCTGCCTGACCTGTTCTCACACCTCTGCCAAAAGCCAAACCAAATCTACATTTAATAAGGAAAGACACATTAAATTATACAGGTGCAATCCACTATTAGATAGACATCCAATATAAGGCTAAATACAGCTGACAAAATCCAGCAGAAGCAGCATTAGCACATCCTTTTCATGAACCATCAGTATGCACAAGCTCTGGTAATCTGTGATTTTCAGCACAACTGCACATTACCTGTATTTGACAAACACACATTTGAGGCCATCAGCTCAAATGAATTCCAATGCCTTCAGAGGAATAACTCCATTTATTGTTCTTTTAGTTTTTGAATACACACCTTCTCATCAAGTGAACTACACCAAGCATTCTTGAATGTGATGTTTCCTCATGATTGTGCAGCAATAATTATTGCTATGGAGTGGAAGCAATTCCGAAAGATGCTTTGAAGTTTTAAGGTGCCGATTATAATTATGTGTTCCCAGCAGTTTAGGAAGAAAACGGGCACTTCAGCCTGACATCGGCTCCCTTCGCCCCTGCTCCCAGCCTCAATGCTCTAAACATGCACAGACACACTCGAATAAACAGGAAACAAATCTTATTATGCTGGCAGGAGGTTCAGGGGGCTCTGATTTTCAGATCTCTAAGATGCTATTTGGGGACTGAAGGGATATGTGAAGAGAATAGCAAGCTGGAGTACCAGTAAAAACTCCCAAAGGTATTTACAATACCTTTTATGAGCTGATAGGATCTTTGAGGAAGGGCAGCATATTGCTTCCCTTTTTGAGGTTTGCCTGTTTGCTGCACTGTAAGGTGTGCCACACATTTTGGAGGAGTGGAGGAGTGTAACCTGAGCTCTTGCCCAGAGCTGTTCAGAGCCATGGCTGCCTCCCTTCAGCAGGATCACAGGGTAAAAAAAAGTCCTTGGCCTCCCTTCCCTGTTCATAAAATACTCTTCCTGCTTTCTGCCTTTCTCAGGGGTGAGTGGAGAGAACAGGAGACCAAAAGTTGTCATGGTTCAAGCTCCCTGGAAGAAATCATGGCATGAGTCAAGCTCTCCCACCACTCCCAGAATTACATCTCTGCTTGCAAAGATAGGGCCAATATTATGCTTCCACACCTCCCAAATACCAGAAAAATAAACTCGAGCAATCCAAAGCTAAATAGAAATAAAATGCAGGCTTTGTGCACATGGTAAATTATTTATATTTTTTTTAAAGCATTCTTTGAGGGTTACTGCTGCTTTCAGCTTGGATTTCAGATAACGCCAAAAAAAAATTATGCATCCTAATTTATATTCTTAACAGCTATTCATTGCAGCCATGTTGATTTCCCATGATGTTTTATATTGGCTACAACAAAGTTTTGTCTGGACAGATTAGTGCAAAAGGATTGTTCTTCATGCAAGCATACGTTTATCCCCACAAGAAAAAAATTCAGCCTGCAAACAAGATCATATGTGATTAATTATTTAGCAAATGCTATCTCCCAGTCCTCCCATTTGAGAATTTTAAATTACCCAGCCAGAAGCCAGAAACAACTCAGTTTAAGATAGCTGTTCTGTTGCACAAAGGTAACAGGAGACAGTGAGACTGAACTGTCTGAAATCAACACAAAATCTACAGAATCTACAGACACTTAGCTCAGACTGGGAAAAAAAAACCATTTAAGAGTACATTGACAGAAAAACCCTCTCATTTGAGCAATGCTATGGCTGCAAAAATCCAGAAATGCTGATGCCATATAAGTCATTACAGCAATATGGCACAACACGTTTTTCTGCAGTCCTGATGACACAACAGGATTGTCACCCAGGCATTTCTCCACCTGTCGTTGCCAAAAGTACCATGTCCTGTGTTTCCACATGCATATTCCCTGACACTGTGACTTGAAGTGTACAGGGAGCCACTTGACAAGCCCAGCTGGAGGGGAGCCACTTCTTTACTCACCATAGAAGTGGGCTGAAACAACACAAGAACCACCGCACATCAGCTCCCATCTCCACGAGCTGCCAGATGGGTACATTTCCAGGCACCACCTGCACTCCTCGCACTGGGAGTTGGGTTATTTTCACAGCCTGTACTACATCCATGCTAACATCTGTACTGCGGGATGAACCCACTTTACCACATCTTGCAGAAGATGGATCCTGCTGCCCCAAGGCTGAAACTCAAGGGGTTCTTCGTGGTGATGGTCTGACCCTCAAATTCGTCCCAGACTGAACCACCTAGCAGAGATATCTGCATTAGTACTTCTGCCTTTCCCTTAATCTGATCAATGTTTATGGTTTGTAACTCACCAAATAAATCATTACAGATGAAAATCCTCCACAGTGAATACAAATTATTGCTGTGTAATTCTGTGATAGTAACCTTTGTGATTGTAACTACCTTTGTGGTAGAAATTACATCTAACCCTGAAAAATGAAATCAAGGAATTATATGTAGAATGGTTTTATAGTCAGGCAAAAGACTGACAGTCTCAGGATCTCAAAATTGGGTTTTGATGTTTATTATTTTTGTCTCAGCAATAACTGCCTTTGGTTAGAAATCCTGGTTGGTTGCCATCCCAGCGTCTATTTCCCCTATCCTTTTAACTTATCAGATAATTGTGTGAATTTTTAAAGCTGTATCTGTTCACAAGTTTGGTCCAAATTCTCATTGATAACCATGAAAATTAAATGTTTCTTGGGTGACCACTAATGCTTTACAGGGGCTTCTCCAGATGGCAAGTAGCCTACCATTTGACTAATTTCTCTGTCACCAGTAGAAACAGCTGTTCCTTTCACTGTTATGATGAAAGGTTAGCAAAAGCCCATTCTTGGGGGGAAAAAAGTGCTTACCTCTTGAATAGATGGTATCGGAGACAGAGGTTTTCATAATATCTTCAGAACCACCAGTCAATTTCCTAAAGTACCTTAATCCCTCTTCCATCTTATTTCTTTGTGGGAGGGATGGTCACAGAATTTTGTGGGGGGTGGAGGGGGTTTAATCCCTTTAGCAAGTGTTCTTGCTGCCCTGTCCAAATATTGCTACTATTGAGGTAGTTTGCCCCCCTTCTAAGCCGAGAAAATTATTTTCCTGTGTAGGAGCAAGAGGGAAAGTTTAGCTGATGTCTGAGACCCATCAGCCACGATAAAACTGAACCCCTCCTCTGGTTCAATTCAGGACACCAGAGGACTCCTTAGACATTTGAATATTACTTCTGTAGGTCTCAGAATAATTCAGTCTTTTGCCTTCCTTCCCCTAAGGCATATTTAATATATCCTCTGTGTAAGTCATTCAAAGGCTCCCAGAAATTACTTCAGAGCCTGTGTGAGGCTCACTGGGCTGCAGAAACTGGCCTGAGGCCATTCCACCTGGCGCTGCGGTTCTGCCTGATTTTGCAGTCCAAAATCCACGTTGGGTTGGTAACTGATGGGAATATGTGTCAGTGTGGATGCACAACAGCTGTTGAGGAAACTCCTGCAAGCAGAAGGGATCTTATGCATTACAAATTTTATTTACTAAGTTTTAACCCACAACTCTGATGGGGAGGTTTCTTCCAGAGGGGTATCAGCTCTGAGTAGTCCTGTCTCTGGCTTTTCTGCAGCCCCTAGTCATGTAAAAACCATGTCAGCTTGCAGCTTTCTTTATGGTTTCAGCAGCGTCTCCAGGCTATGTATTTGGAAAAGGATTTTGCAGTGGTTTTGAGGGAGCCAGCCATCTGGACACCCTCACTGAGCACTGAACGCTGTACAACAAGATACACAGCAAGAGGCATTCCTGAACTTCCAACATGCTGCTTGACAAGAGCTGATCTATCTGCAAGATGTGCCTATAGAAATTACTTGCACCATCTCCAAGGTCACACACAGGCACCTTGATCCATGCCAAGTGCAGGCACTCCGTTAGCTTCGTATATGAATTGTAATTCCTCTCAAATATTCCTAGATTTTCCGAGTTTTATCTGGAGCTGGGCCACAAAACAGATGAAAGCTGAGCAGCCACACACTACTGCAGTGTCAAGGAAAAGCCACAAGTGTCTCCACAGACTCTTAATCCCTCGTTCTCCTGCAGAAATGGGTGGGGATTCATGAAGCAGTGAGATGATCTCCACCCACATGATGAGGATCATGGCTGGATGATACCATCTCAAGGCATCTCAACACCAAATTTTCAGACCCAGAAGGGCTAGAATCTCCCTGGCCCCTTGAAAAGCTGTATCCTCTCCCCACCTTTGCCAGGCAGAATTCCAGTGGCACTGGCAATGAGGGCACCACCAGGTGCCTAGAAAGGCACAGGAGTGACAGAAGGGTGGAGCTTGTGCAGCTCCAGCTGAGAGCAATAGTCTGGGTGTGCTGAAAACCAAACTCCTATGCCTCCATCTGGGTATGCAGATGGGGATATTTTTAACCTCTTTCCCTGCATTGTATTTTATGATCAGCAAAGTGGAGTTATTGCATGTCCAGGTGAATGGCATAAAAGTAAGTACCTTAATATTTGTGAAGCATTTAGGTATTGTAGCAATGAACATTAAAGGAAAGCCCAGGAGGAAAATAACAATTGTTTGCTGAGTAAGGTTTGAATGGTGTGTGCAAGTAATTCATGGAGTTGCTCAGGGAACGATGAGAAAAACACAACTAGTAAACATCCACTCATTCTTTGAGCACCCTTCTCCTGTGCACTGAAGATATGGAGAACCTGTAGAAAAATAGCAGGCATGTACATATTGCACAGAAACTCAATATTTGGATTTGGACAGGCTGTCTAATTCTCTAACTTCTCCTTTTACAAGAAGGGGACTTAAAATAGTACGGCAAGCAGGTGAAATGAAAGAAATTATATCAGACATGTGTTTCCATCACACCTAAAAGTGTTTGTGTCCATCCATCCCATAAATACGGCTTTCAGCACTTCAGTCCCCAATAGTATAGAACTAAGTTTGATTTGGGTTCAGTTTTCTGGTGCAACTTAATATTATTTAATCCTCAAGGCAGCAGAAATGAGAAAGGAAACAGACTTGATTCTAAAAAGGCGTGTGCCAGGTCCTTTGTTGGTGAAGGAGGTTAGCCAGTGTTCAAGGACTTTTGGTAGAATAATTCTGTGCAGAGAAGAAATGCTCTAACATATATCAAGATTTTAGCTTTGCCTTTTCTAACTGGGTACAGCATGTATTTGTACAAAATATTTTGTGCTTTGAAGTGCCAACTTTTTGTATTTGCTGATGAAATAATATAATTCTGTTGATCTATGCATCATTAATTTATGTTATTCCATTGAAAAAATGTTGGATTTGCTCAAATATTTTTTTATCATGCATTTAACATATGCTGCAGAAGGAAATCCAAACTGGATATTAGGGCAGGAGACAGACCTGAAAGAGCAGATGCTCATGGTCTGTTCTGAGTTATTAAAATCAGAGGAATTGCTGGGATTTATTTCAACAGGACCAGGCCAGCACATTCATAGAGGAAGGATGGCTTTATGCAAAAGGTACCCATAGGACTGTTCCCTATTTTTAGTCGTGACACAGAGCCTCATTGCAATCCTGATTTAAGCCACCTAATCTGTGGTGCAGCAATATTAATCTTGTGCTTTATAAGCTCACCTGGCTCCTCCAAAAATTGCTGTAAGCGTTTTTAGGAGACTTAACGTGTTGCTGGCTTTCAGTGATCACACTGAAATCAACGGGCCAGGAACAAAACACATCGCAAAAGCTCAAAATCCAAGGAAAGAAGTATAGTGCAGGAAGGAACACCAAATGCTTGCCAAGAGATGCACACAATTTTCCTTCTTTGGGACCTCTCTGCCTTCAGACTTGGTCACCTTCCCACAGGACACGTCCTTGCCCATGAAGTTCCTGTTGGCCCCAGTCAGACACAGCACTCACCAAGCTTCTCAAAAGTCCTCCTCGTTAAAAACCACAACACCTACCCGTTTTGATTTTCTAATTTTTCCTAATTTTTTTTTTTTTAATACCACTTGGTTTTACTGCATTTATTCACTGTTCCTCTTGCATACAAGATCCTGATCATGTAACTCTCTAACTCATACGTGACTCCATCCACCTCAAGTCATAGTATTTCCACAAAAGTCAGTGCTGAAAAATGATCCCACTCTTAGTCCTCCCTAGCATCAGAAGCTATGGAGTTGTTCTGGCATGACCCTTGGTCTGTATTTTCTGTATAGGCTTAACATGAAACTGCTCCTTCCAGGACACTCCATTCTCCCATATGCCAGTACTCTCCTAACTTCCAGATCTGAATCACTGCAATAGAACTTTATGAGGAATTTAAACCAGTTTGCTGGTTGTTATTCATTGCACAGCAGACCCTTGGAGTTTACTGGCAGGTTCACAGACACAGGACTCTCCATCCTGCATGCTCTCAGACACACTTCTCTGCTAAATTTGATGAGGCTAATCCAATTTCCTCCAAAAGAGGTGGTTTCTAAACGGTATTTATTTGTTTTTCTGCTTATGAACAGTTTGAATTCAAGTATTTTCCTAGTGAGGCAGTAGATATAGACTCTATTGGGTTTTGTGCGGTAAAATTTAAAAGAGCTTATTTTAAACTTATAATGGTGGTGGTTGTGCTAAAGAGAAGTAAATTATTAAATTAAGGTAACCATAAATCTGTCAGAGTAAACTGTAGAAACCATTGCCATAGGGTGGTAAAATGGCTGTGCACTGACTATTGTTTTACTATAACAGCTACCATTAAACTGCAGTTTTATTACCAACATTATTGATTATTTTCCTGAACTTCCAGAATACAGCCCTGTTAAAATCTTAATTCAGAGTGTATTTCTTTTTTGTTGGCACTGAAGGAAGTGTATCAGGGCTTTCCTCTTAGGTCATAGGTAACTGTGTCACTCAAACTGGGCTGCAAAGAGCCCAAGAAAATAATATTTGAGCTTTCACCTGGAGGTGAAGCTCTGGGCAGGAATTACCCCCTCAGTGGACACAGAAAATGAGAGGAATGTGTTGGGTGTTTTTGCCATGAAGCAGGAACTGGGCTGTGACTCCAAAGGAGCTCAGTCACCACAGATGACCAGCTGAAGAGCTCAGCCTGGACACCTGCTAGCCACACTGACCAGAAACCTGATAATACCAGCCAAAATTATCCCTGGCCATGACACCTGACACCTGTCCAGCAGGTGTGGTGAGAATACCCAGTCACCCTCTCTGCAAAGCCTTGTAATGGACTTGGAACCTTGAGGGGCATTCTTGGAGGTTTTCTAGATTTAACTAGCCAGGCTGAAATAGATGCTGAGTTCCCAAGGTCAGCTTCTGGAGAAACTCAGAGCATCAAGAAAAAGGTTAATTTTGGGCTATTACACCTAAGGTTTGCAGAGATGTAGGCCAAGCAGTTAAATCAATGCAGAAAAATGAGATAATTACTCAACTCTGTCATAAGCCCTTCTTTTATATAAACATTGACAGGTATGGGAGGAGTCTTCCTCTATTCATCCATGAGCATATTACAAAAAACTCTCATTTAAAACACCCTAAATTTTCTATTAACAGTGGCAAGGCCAGCAGTGTACCTACACAAACAGAAAAACTAATGAGACAAAACCTGGTGTGGGGTCATCAGATGATAGATCTCTGCTACTGCTGTAAAAGCAAAAAAAGGCAGCTGGCCAGGTAGGAGAGAAAACTGCTTTGCCTTTGCTACTCTTTCTATTGCAGTGCCCTTTATATATGCAGGCTGAGAGGAATGCATCATAAAAGGTGACATTTTATAACAGCAGTTTGTAAATTTTACAGAAGCTTACTGCCTGTAAGTCACACATCTTATACCCTCACTGACTTTATTACTGCAAACCCAACCATGGATAAACTCGATGCCAGTTTACTTTAAATTTATCTTTTTTATTCAGACCTAACTGAGGTCTTTTAATAATCCTTTTCTTCTAATGATAAAGCCATCCTGATAATCTTATTTTCTTGACAAACATTTTGAAGGACTCTATTGTGTCTCGAAAAAGCAATTCCTGGTTCTGGTAGTTCCTATCTTAGCATGTACTCCTGCTATCAAAAGATGTGCTTTTCCCCTTTATTTCAATTACGTGTATTTATTTGTATTCCAGATCCTCTCATCACCTAACCCTTTGACTTGCTTCACAGCCAGACATCACAGACTGGTTTTTACAGGATCTATGCACAAACCTGTCCTTTATTTGGTAACATCCATGTTTATTTCACAGCAGAGCTACACAATTTACTCTCCCATCTGTGCAGTGGATATTTTCATGGGTAATCTTCATAGGCATTAATGGAAACCAATGGCACAAATTCCTTGTGCGTCAGTGAGAGTTTTGTGAATTATCTTGTTTTTCCAAAGAGCTTCATGCAGCAGAGTGCCCCAGCTGATGAGTTTCCCTCCCTTTTCTGCAGTTCTTATTCTCTGCTTATGGTCCTGGTCATACTTCACTTTCAGCCCTAATAGAAGTGTTACCTTTCCTTGGTCTTAAAATTAAAAGCCAGACACAGTTAAGGGAAAAAGGGTTTTTTACCTCAGTATTTATTTAAGGATCTTTATAGGTGCACCACTTCATCCAGGTGGAATGTGCCGAAATGCACACCCAAATGCCCCCACACGATAGATCGTGTATACAATTTATAGGCCTGGCAAACTAGCATATCTATTAAAGATTTTCCAATTAGAGACTTGAATGAACCCCTAATCCCGAGGAATCCAACCCCTGGATGGGCTTATCTTAGTTTACAGGCTGTTCTAGGGAAGGCCTTGGTTTCTCAGGATAGCACAGGGCTTTCTGGCCTCCAATTGTGAGGTGTCCAGGATGTTTGGTCTCCTGGCATAACGGAATATTAGGTCTAAACTGAGTTATCAGACATGAGGAGTTACAAGTATGCATGATAGAAGCACTGAGGATACATAAAAGCTATATAAAAGGGGTATAAAAGAAAAGGCAAAAATCATCATGGCATCAGAAGGCAACACTAGATTCTGGTCAAACCCTCGTTTCAAGGGTAGAGAAGACCACACTACTTGGAAACCAGTGGAGAAAGGTATTTCGTCAGAGTGGTTCACAATGCAGTTGCTGGAAACTTCAGACCTATTATCCTTGGCAAATCAGGCAGGATTTGTAGTCAGATTAGATGTGGTGCTCTCATCTGGAGCTCAGGAAGGTGTTGGCTGTACCAAGGTGTTGATCGCAGTGGAAATCTGTCAACATGGAGCAGCAAATGACATGGTCCCTCTTCAAGCTCTGCTGCTAGCTTTGTGTCTGCTTGGAATCACATCACTTTTAACAAGGATGCACTGAAGTTTCCCCAATATACCCTGGCTTACACTGAGGGCTTGGCACCAGAAGCCGGCTGGTGTCCAAAGTCCCTCAAGACTCTGTACAGCACCTCAAAGCCCCTTTTGGGCTCATGAAACCCTTTGTTCCTTCTCTACAGAACCTCTGGAGTGTTGGGGAAGATGTTTCATTGCATGGATGAAACCATCTCCCCTTGTGCCTGTTCTAACCAGCAACATCAGACTTAAAATTAAATTCTGTAGTGCCTGATTGTCTTCTCAATTACTTACCAAGATTAGGGGGGTAACTTGACCAAAATAAATATTGAATTACATTTTCTCCAAGAGAACAAGCAGCCTCAGCATGTTGAGCTTTGTAGTTTCATGGCTCAGTAGAAATGGGGCTGTGACATTGCCCAGGCAATAATAATTTGTTAAGATGATTGAGATTTCTGCTACAACTTTGGAGTATAATGGCTTAAAGACACCTTAAATTGAGATTGAGATGTTTTTAAAGGGCCTTTTGGTCCTACAGACAGAGGGAAATGCCTGCTGGGATACTGCCAAATCCCAGGAGTTGGGTTTTTTGTATGCTGAGGTTGAGACATGGAGATAGTTTGCTAGGTTAGCGTGAGAATGACTTTCCTTTCTATCGTCACATCCATTGACCAATAACCTCAATATCTTGAGAAGATATGTGTCAAACACAACAGGAATTCCTTTAGTCCTCATCCACAGGGATGAACAGTCTCTCTGAACACACCACAGAGGACTATGAAGGTGTTCAGTTAATATTTACTGCTGATGCTGAAATGGAGATTTCATTTCCCAGAAGACATCCTCAAAGTATCCACATGCAGAATCCATTTAAGTCATCTTTGGTCCTCAGAGATGCATCAACATATAAAGGCATTTAATTGCCTTTAAATGCCCTGCTTGGAGATTAAATATTACATAGAAAAATGGATTCAATAAAACGGAGCACAAATCATTACAATTCCAAAACATAAATCTCTTTGTTACTGCTCTTTTGCTGCTGCTGCAAATTGTTGGCATGTTTTATTGGAGCTCTTTTTGTCTGTTTTTCTTTTAAAGTCTGTACGTAGAAAAGAGGGTGGAAAATGTAGGTGGAGGGTGAGGGCATTTTTTTCAGCTGGCTACAGTGAGATGAGAAAATATGTTTGCTTTATAAAATCAGATTTTTGCAGGGTTCTGGTTCCATATGGGACATAGAAGGGGTTGGATAATTTGGAAAGGACTTCCTAAAGATATTCCAAAAGAATGAACTTTTGAGATTATCCTTTCCATGTGCCAGGACATCTTTTTTTTATATGAAATTTAATCAGCATTGTGTTATGACATTACATTTTATATTGCAAATTACATATTTTAATTACCTAATTACACATTGTAAATATATGATTACATGAATTTCCACCAAAATTCATAATTACACTTAATTACACTAATTGCATCAATCTAAACTAATCAACTACAAAATACAAGGAAAACTCATGCAAACAAAGCTAAAAAAAGGAACATTTTGAGAGTGAGCCCACACTCCCAGAACACACAGAGACACAACACTGCCTTATGTCTGGAAATAAATTCTTAAGTAGAGATATGTGGGAAACAACTTCTCTGACCTAAAGGTGTTTTTCTGCTCTCAAAGAAAGCACTCCTGTTTTGAATTAGAGCAAACACACCTCCATATCTTACAAAGATTTGGGAAGGTTGGACTATTGGAGGTTTTCTTCCCTTTCTGTATCAAATTACAGGAAACTTCTCATCTGCTCCAGATGGAAAGGATTTGGCTTCAGTGAACTGCCAGTTTCCACCAGAAAGGCAGATAAATTTGGATGCCAGCTTCACCGGGAGCAGTGAGTGCTTCACATTCCTTAAAACCTAGTCCCAACTCTCCCACTACAGCAACAGGGTAGGATTTACCTTCAATGTGCTGAGGGCAATGGTCAGCAGAGAGGATTTAGTTGTGGAGCACAGCCTTGTTCATCTGAGGTTCATGTGGCAGCCCAAGACCTAAAATGCCCTTTCTTACAAAATTAACACTGGCACGTTCCAACTCCATTAGCATAGATATTGCCATGCATGATTATAATTTACTTTCCATACTAATTAGTGGTCCATTTTTCTGTGGGATGCTCATCGTGACTCCAGGAAAGGTTTTAGTCATGGAAACATATCCTGCTTTTGATGCATTTTCAGTAATTAAAACTCATCTTACATATTTATATACGTTTCATTCCTTTGGGGAACAATTCTGAGGAAACTGATGGAATTCCTGCTAATCAGAGACAAAAATAGGCAATTATGGATCATCCCTTTCTTTCCTTCCCTTTCATCACTGCTGTATCGGTAATTAAAACTGTTGTACTGTAAATATAGCTTTACACATCTCAAATGAAGAGGAGCTGTTGCCAATAAAGCCCACAGCCTGCCCAGGCAGTGTCATGGTGAAGGAAACAAACAGAGAGGTGCAGTGCATTTCCCCATGGATGCACTCTCAACAGTCCCATTAATACTCATAATTAAATGATGGGGTGGGTGAGAGGATGCTATTCCAAGGCATTTAGAAGTGACACAACTCAGCTCAGGTGTAGGAGATGTGCTTTAAAATGTTGCATCCCTTCTCCAGCACTGTTTCCCAAGAAAATTATCTCTCTGGCAGTTTTTCTTATTTGCCTAATAGATTTTTAAAAAGGGAAGAGCCTTTTCTCTGCAAGCAGCGAGAGGTGAATATTTACCCTTTGTCATAAAGTGCCCTCTTCGAAATGTCCCCTCCTTCAGAACCAAGGGGGCATTTTGCAGTAGATGTGTTGTGACCCTGGGAGTGTCCCTGCTGGCAAGCAGGGGACTGGGGATTGTTGGGAAACAGCCTCTCAGTCCAAAGCAAAGAAAACCTCACGTTCCCACACCCTCTGTGTACTGCTATCTTTAAAGCCTTTTGTAAGATTCTCAACTTGGCGAGTTGTGCAGTGTTATCCTTATTCTCAGTGATACAATTGTGCTCTCACATTTAATGAAAACATGAGGGAACATGATGTTTGCTGTTTAACCAGAAGATCCTATCCTGAAAAGACCCGACTCATAGAAAGCCACTACAATAAATATTGCTTATGTTCAAAACCAGCAACACTGCTTTATCTACTGCCTCTAAACTGGCATCAATCACACAGAATATTTTCAATAGAGCTAAAATTTATGATGTTTCTATTCAAAGATAGGCAGACCTGAACTTAAATTTATCCATGTAATCCCAGTCTTTGCTCTGTGTGACATAGTCTTTAAGCACCCAGTTACACATTATATTTTTTAGTGGATTTAGACTCCTTGGAGGCCTTCCACAGGACATCCCTGCTTGTATGTTAGGCCTCGATCTGCAAAGGAACTTAGGCTCACAAAGCACAAAACCAGGATGTCTTCAAAATCCTCTCACTTCTTCCACCTCACCTGGGAGATGCCCCATGTTCCCAGAACTTAATTATTCTACATCTGTCAGTAAATATCCTTAAGGTCTCAAGGCATCCCCTGAGGGATGTATGTTCCAAAAACTTTGAGAATCTTTGCATCTTCATTCCCAAACCCTACTAGGATCTCACTGGGATCTGGGAGCAAACTCATCATTCCCCTGCCTGCTTTCCCTGAAGACAGCTAAAGCACATTTACAGGGTTAATCTCCTCCCAAAAGAGAAGCAGAAGAGAAGAGCATTTCCCCATTTATGCAAGAGCTCAGGACTCAGAGATCTCACACACGGTACACAAGATTCACATGCAGCTTTTCTCTCTGCCCAAAAACATTTGACCTTCTCTCTCCCCTCACACCAATGCTCAAAGCAGATACCAAAGGGAACGTGCTGCTGCTGTGTTTGCCTGGTTTGTTTCATTGAAGCAATGTCACTGTAGTGGAGCCTAATCCAACAAATATCAAGGCAGAAAATAAGCAACACCAAGTTTCAGCCTGTCTTGCTGTGATATCTCCAAAAGGAGTGGCAGTGCCAGGCACTGAAACCTGCTAGCCCTTCCCTGGATCTAGATCTGACACCTCTCTCCAGATGAATTTTCCCACTGACTGAACGTGGTGAAAGAACATTATTTTGCTTGGCAAAGATGGGCAGAGAGTCACGGAAATGAAATTATCCAAAGTATCAATCAAATTCAGGTGCCTGTTTTCTCCTTGAAGTGTTGCCTTGCTAAGTTCAACCTGGATTAGTTATTTTAGGTTGCTCAAACCAGTCCAAGCTGGAATTATCCACAAGTTACCAGGGGAAAAGAAGGAAACACTTCTAAAGGTGACTTCCCCCACTTACCCTGGATGTATTCTGCCTGTTCCACACACAGCACACCAGAGCAGACTTCCAGATATTGCTGGCAGTGGATTTGCACAGAAGTGAAAACGAGGTCTTTGTCTTTGCTTCCCCTGACACTTTGTACAATGCTGGTTTAAAGGCCTCCTTAGTTCTGCCCCACAGATCAAGCTACTTTGTGAGGTCAGGAGTGAAGCTGATGACTGCAGTGCTGGAGAAATGGTTTCTGCAGTATTCTGCTCTCACAGTATCACATTTAAAGCTGGGTGAATACAAACTGATTTTCATTTTAATGTCTATTCCTGAAGGAAACGTATTTAAACACTCAGTCAAACAAAACTTCTCGTGATTTTAAGCTAGCATAAACACTTTAACACAAAATCAAAGGATTTTTTTCTAAACAGCTGGTTTTTGTAGAGAAATGGATATACTTCCACTGTTTTCTCAGGCTGCTTTAAAAAAAATGGACAAAAGGTAAACTTATTTCTCAAAAAATTTTTAAAAATCCATGTAAAAATATCTTTAACCATGCTGCCGATTGTGGTGAGCTGTCAGACACGTTTACAGTGCCTGTCACCCTCAGGTCTGGGAGTGAGAGTATCAGATACCTTTGCTTGTTCACCTCCTCCTCTGTCCAGTCTGTGTGCTTTAGATTTCCTGACAAAACCACTGAGAGAAAACTGCTTACAAAAACCTCAGCAGCCATTTCTGAATCCAATGCTGTACCAGGCTGATAATATTGTCATGAGATGTTTGAAGCCATGGACATTGAGAAAAAAACTCTAGGGATGAATGTAAAACAACAGGATATTGGCTAATTCTACATAAGGCTTTTCTGCACTGTTCTCCAAAAACATCAACTCAGTTATCAGCAGGAATCAAAAAGGTAGGTGAAATATTTGGAAAGGAAATGAGAGGACTAAAATCCCAGTATTTTTCCAGACCATATTCCTTCATCCCAAGTCATATCTTGGATATCATGCAGTCCTGCTACCCTCTTTTCTCCCTAAAAGAGGAAGCACTGGGAACTTTAAAGCTCATGGCTGTGCCCAAGCAGGGAATGACCCCTGCAAAGGTGCTGTGAAACAGGTCAGACTTCTGCCTGGACAAAGGATGGCAGAGGTGGCATGTATGGCAGGTTAAGCTTGGCAATCATGTTCAACCACTGTAAAGCCAATCTGGAAAGACTAACAGTCCAGGAACTAGAGAGCACCTAATAAAACTCTTAAGCAGAGGGTTTAAAACACAGAGACAGAAGTACTGTCTTCATATGGTATAGAATTAAAGCACAGACCTCGTCACCACAGGATGCTGAAAGATCTGAAGTTATAAATATTCATGGTAGACAGTTTAGCTGAGGGTATTAAACTGGAGGACTGAGAGGCATATCTCTGCCTTTCTGATGGCTGAAATTTGGGTAAGTACTTGATTTATATATTGTTCTTCAAAATGTTTTCCCAAGTATCTGCCGTAGTCACTGGCAGAGGAAGGGCACTGCTGGACTGAAGTGATCAGACACGTCCAAAAGGGAAGATGTGGAGTGAAAGGAGGTGATGGAGACTGGATGCACCCAGTACAGCAAGGGTCATGTTAGTGGAGATGATACTTGACCACTAATGCCAAGAGTGTTCCATAGCAGTGCTGAGCTATGGCATGGTTAAACGTGGTCTGAGAGCCCTTTAGACCCTGAGAAGGCAGCCTGCTCTCACACTCACACCCCCAGCCCCCCACACATATATGCAGAGCCAGTCCTTCCAACCTCAGGGAGCTTTTGTTCCTACAGGGAAGCTCAGTCTCATTGTCTCAACAAAGGCAGACGGCTTAATTTGCATCCAGGTATAATAACCAATCTGCCTTTCGGGGGAGCCAGAAAAGGAAGTACCTTAATTCTTCCCACTGAGGGCTGAAAACCCTGGCACCAAAGATGAAAGCCACAGGAACCAAAAAGCACTTTCAGAATTTCATCCGATTAAACAGAGACATCCGTGTGCGTTTCTCTCCATAACAAGCAGGAAAGAATGATTAGCCTGCCAGTTAATGGGAATGCTCATGGCTCACTCCTTTGGCTCAGCCACAAACGAGGCGACAGCGACTGCGGTGTTTGAGACGTTTCCTTACAATCACAGCTGGGCAATTAGGCTCCTGCCTTCCTTTGATGGCTAAGCTGGGAAACCGGGAAAGGAGGCAAAAGGATCATTTGGGGGAAGGGGATCATTTGCTACGGTGTGTTTGGGTCAAGCCAATATTGCTTTATTATTTTTAAATTGTATCATGCAACATTTCGAAATGAAATGCTACTTTTCTAACAAATTTTTGTAGATAAATGCCCTCCCACTACTCCTTTGCCCAGCCGTTTTCTCAAATTCACCACACACTCATTGTTTCAGTCACCCTAAAACTGTGGATTGTGATGAGCACATTATTTTTCCAAATGTCTTCATCTGAATTTTCCCTAAACTTCTCCACTCTCATTATTTCAGCATAGCTGGGTTGGAAATAGCATGTCCATGCTCTCATTCTTTGGATTTAAAAAAAAAAAAAAAAGAAAAAAGTATTTTCTTTTTAACCTACTGAAACATTGTGCCTTTGCACAGTGGCTTTGATCCAAAGCTGTGTGAAACAACAGGAATCCTTCCCTTGACTTCAATGGTTTGGGGACTTGCCCCTTATGCTGTCGCTGAGGAATAAGCACAAGCTATTACTTTGGCAGTGTGAGATAATTGTTTCTTTCTTCTGTCGCGGTGCCCCGGCACACCGAGCCAACAAAGCCAAGCTCACATCTCGCTCGGCACAGCCTGAGATGCATTTCAGAGGCCTTTGCCAGGGCTTTATCCAATCAAAGCGACAAACATGAGACAAATGTCACTGCTATATTCAGCAGCACCAAACTCTGCTTTATTAATAGGTATTCGTGGCTGACAAAAAAAAAAAAAAACCCATGGGCTTGCAAGTCAGTGCTGGTTTGAATGTACAAGGCAGTGTAGAAATCATGGAGCTGCTGTCAGCCATACAATAGAAGCAGAGCTGGGTTTTGGGGCTGCTGTGCAGAGGAGCAGGGGATGTTCATCGTGGCTCAGGACCGGGAGGATGATTTCAGAGAAGCCAAATGCCTGCAATGTGTGGGAACGCAATAACAACTTGCATTGGAGCAGACAGCAGGTGCTGATACAGCGACTGGCACTCGCCAGCCAGATATGGACTCCATTTTACGACTTCAATTTGTTTTACTTACCCATGCAGCTCGTGGTTTTAAAGAGCCTATCTGAGCGAGGCTGGGAGACCGAGGTGCGTATTTGTAGCACAGCATTCCCATAGCAAGGGTGAGGGAAATAATAACTTGTCAGTGAAAACAGTTGCTTCCCGGAGAAAAAAATACCCAGCAGTAATTGAATCCTCATTTTAGAAAGAGTAAAAACCACAAACAAATGTTTTCTGCAACAAACCCCTCATTATGAATAAGAAGGTTTTTGTGTGAGGCAACGTGCTGCTGTGTGATTGCATGTTTCTGCTTGCTCACATTGGGGTCTGGGGAAGTTTGGTCTCTGCTGTTGGAAAACGCTGGCTGTAGGTACCATACAGAAATCAGGGACTGTAAACCTGGAGTATGATGTCAGTCAGTCATACCCCTCCCTAAGTCTCCCACTAGACCGGGGCATGGTATGAATTGCCAGCACAAATCTAAATCTCTGATGTTATATTTAGGGAAATGAATTGAAAGAAAACTTGGAAATATGTTGATAAGGACCTGTGAAAGGTCTGATGTGGCTCCACTGGTGATTTCACTTCTCCCCAGGAAAATAACAGGAATTTTTACCGCACGTCAGGGGAAAAGTAGGGAAGCTGGGCATCCAGGATATGGTTTTAATAAAGGGATCAAACAGAAATGAAACCGTGTTTAGGCTTTTCAATTGAGCTTTTTAAGAGTTCTTTGACTCAGAAATTCCCCACAGATACGTTTCTCAGTGTTGGCCATAGCACAGCAGGTTAGTGGAGAAACTCTGAACAAAGCAGCTCTCTAAGAAATCAGTGCTTTGGCATATTAGAAGATTTCCACCTAATTTCTTACATGAAAGAATAGATAAAAAGCTCATGTATGAGCACAAAAAATTATTTATAAACACATTTTCTTCAATAAAAACATTTCCATGTGATCTAAAATTTCAAATATTCCAATATTTTCCACCAGACATCACGACCTAGTGGATTTTTCAAGGTTGCAAGCGCCACTTTTCCAGATTTCCCTATCTCCTGGAATCAAGCTTCAGCAGGGTATTTTTCAGTTTCAGAATGTCCTGTCCCCCTTTCCACTTCCTCCTTCAGATAGATCCTACCTTGAGCTAAAATAATTGCAACCTCTTGGGTTCGTGTACCAGGAAGACATTGTTAGCATGCAGAATTTATGCACACAGACGGGTTTCGTGCATCACCTTCTGAAACATCAGTGACTGATCAGTATCTGAAACACTATTTTGGAGCACAACCCAGTGACGACCTCGTCATCAAGCTTCAATACTACCAAGTCTCAAGCTCCCATTGGAAGTCTTTGAAGTGGAGAACAAGCACATGGAGAGGAATGATACTGTCTACCTTCCAAATGACTGTTAAAAAAGTCCCACTCCACAGGCTTTTATGGAAACTAAGTTGTGGTTGCTTTAGGACAAAAGCCCCTGTTGAATTATTAATTGATTAAGGAACAAGAAACACAGGTAGCAGTAAAAGGTCATCTCATGTATGGAGGAGAAGTCACTAGGAGAGCTCTCCAGGGACCTGGGCTGTCCAGTATATTCATAAGTGCTCTGGGAAAGGGGTGAAGGAAAGAGAAATGGAGGTAGAAGGCAAAGGAAGGCAATGGATTGACTAAGTTTTCTGATGACATTCAGTGATAAGTTATGAAAGAAAATTATTCAGTGTAGTAAGGGTGAATTGTCTAGGAAGACCATCTCCTGAAGGCCTTGCCAGACTGAGTGACCAAGCAATCACAGATCAAATGCAGTGCAGATACATGTGGTGCAAATTATATGGCTAAAAGAACCCTGGAATCCTAACCTCATTTATAAAATGATGGCTTCTGAGCTAAGCTTACCCCCCACTATTATGGGGAGTAAAATCTTGGGCTCATGGCAGAGCATAGAGTGGTTTGGGTTGGAAGGGGCCATTAAAGTCCAACCCCCCTGCAATGAGCAGAGACATCTCCAATTAGATAAGGTTGCTCAGAGCCTTGTCCAACCCTGAGTGCCAGACATGGTGTATCTGCCACCCCTGTTCCAGTGGTTCGTCAAAACTTTCTTCCTCATATCTAGTCTGAATATACCCTTTTTTGGTTTAAAACCATCTCCTTGTCCTATCACAGCAGGCCCTACTAAAACATTTGCCCCTATCTTTCTTATAAGTCCCTTTTAAGTACTGCAGTAACAGGCTGCAGTAAGGTCTCCCTGGAGCCTTCTCTCCTCCAGGCTAAACAACCCCAATTCTCTCAGCCTTTCCTTACAAGAGAGGTGCTCCATCCCTCTGATCCTCTTCATGACCATCCTCTGGATTCTCCCGACAGGTCCATGCCCTGTGTGTGCTGGGACCCAGAGCTGGATGCAGCGCTGCAGGTGGGGTCTCACCAGGGCCGAGCAGATGGGCCGAGTCCCCTCCCTTGCCCTGCTGCCCACGCTGCTGTCGATGCAGCACGGGATGCAGTGGTTTCTCTGGGCTGTGAGCACAGCACACATGGCCAGCTCGTGGCCAGCTTTTTGTCCACCAGTACCCCCCAGTCCTTCTTGTCAGGGCTGCTCCCAATCCCCTCGTCCCCCAGCCTGTGTTGGTACCAAGGTTTGCTCCGGCCCAGGTGCAGCACCTTGCACTTTGCCTTGTTTAACCTCATGAGATTCCCACTGACCCACTTCTCAAACTTGTGCAGGTCCCTCTGGATGGCATCCTGTCCTTCACATGTGCCAGCCACACCACTCAGCTTGGTGTCATCAGCAAATTCCCGAGGATGCACTCACAGATGAGTTCAATGTTCATTAGAAGCAGGTAAGTAATTCAGAATGTATAAATCATTAGGAAAGAATACAATCAAAACCAATGTGGTCCCACTATATCTTGAACACTACTATCATTTCTAGACCATCTGGTAGGAAAACTCCATAGCCAGAGGGAAGAAGGAGAGAAAAAAGGAAGACTAAGGGTGAGTCTACTAAAAAATGAATATCATGCTAACACCAAGAAATATTCCATCCACGTCTAAATCTGCTCAGCCCGAAGTACTTTCGTGACAGGTTTTGTAGTCACCACTTTACAGAAGGAAAAACTGATACACAGAGATTTAGTAATTGGCCCAAGGTTACACAGGAAGTCTGAGGCAGAAACAGGTCTGTGCTCAGATCTTCAACTTCTGTCTACAAAACCCAGTGTGAAGTGTTGAGACAAGGGAAATGTTCCCGGAGCGGTACAAATTAGGGGGTGGCACATACAGTGTGCCTCGTTGTAAGCCTGTAAATGAATGTTAAACATGGATTTTGAATGCAATTATTCTGCCCTAGTCACAGAATATATTTTAAAAGGCTAACTGGCCCATGTCAGCTCTCATCACTAAGGACCTCTTAACCAGCTCACAAATCCAGGGCTACACTTAGGTGATTAAAACTGATGAAAGAAGGAAGGAAGGAAGGAAGGGAGGGAGAAAGAGAGAGAACAAGAGAAAGAAATAGAGAGAAAGAAAAAGAAAGAGAAAGAGAGAAAGAAAGAGAGAGAGAAAGAGAGAAAGAAAGAAAGAGGGAGGGGAAGAGAGGAAGAGAGAAAAAGAAAGAAAGAAAGAGAGAAAGAAAGAAAGAAAAAGGAAAGAAAGAAAAAGAAAACTTGTAAATTCTAGTCTTGGTCTTTCATAGGACTCACCACTAAACAAAGCATTTTCTCAATTTAAGGAATGTGGGACAGAAAGAGCAAGAAGAATAAGACTGCAGATTGCAGGACAAGTCCTGCACTGTCACATGTAAGAAGGACTGCATTGAAATTGATGGGACTATACTGATGAAGCCACAGGGAAAAAAAACAACCTGACATCTGTTAGAAATACTCTTTTTGTTGCAAAATATCGAGATATCCATGTAGCTTAGGGATGAGGAATAAACACACAAACAAAATAATACAATCAGGTTTTTTTACTTTTAAACCATAAACATTTAATCTCTCTATCCCTGGTGTTCAGTGTCTTCTTATGTAGCAATTTCAAAGTGGGAAGTGGGGACTCGAGTTGAAAACAAAATGCAGTTATCATCACTGTTCATTTCAATTAGGCTGAAAGATCAGCAGTAATGTCTGCAAAAAGGCTGCTCTGGAATATTCTGATCTTTACTCCACCCAGAAAATGCCCTGCAGAGATTGCTCTGAAGTGCTTCCTGTGGAGATGGTGAGGTTTTGCAGAGGATAAACACAGTTTGGCAAATAGATTTGAAATGACTGATTTACTCAGATTTCCATGTTTACTGGTTTGCCACTGCTATAATTTGTACTTGTTGTCATGTCTCATCTGGCCACATTCTGAATATTTTGTCAGAGGGTGTCTGTGAGGATTCTTGTATTGTAACTTTAGCACCACCACATGGTTTGCAGTGTTTAAAACTGCTGTTAAGAAATGGTGATTTTTTTTCTCCTTTCCTATCTTTTTTCTTTTTCTTTTTGTCTTTTTCATCTTTTTTCACAGACATGAAATAAATATTTGAAACCATTTCCTTCATGGAGCATGTGTAAGATGAAATACCTCACTCCTGAGCAATCAAAATCTGAATTCTCTCTTAGGGTTGTATGGTTTCCATTGTTTCCTTCAAAGCTCCTGAAACAAATGCCATTCTGTACTCAAATGGACTGGCCAAAAACATTTGTAATTCAACATCAAGAACACCCAGTTCCCTTTTGTTTTGCATATTTCTCACAGAGTATTTTTCAAAAAAAATTGGCAAATATTGTAATAAATAACATGTCTTGTCTTACAAAGAAAAGGAGAAAGAAGGTGCCCATGCTGATGGCAGCAGTGGATGCCAAAGTGAAGACATACAGAGATTGTGTCTCTAAACACGCTGAGGAATTACCTTCCCTCCCATCCCTCTTGCCAGGCAGGTGTGTGCAGGCTGAGACACTGAGCACCCACTTCTTCCCAACATGAATAAATACGATGGAAATTTTTCAGTGTTCATGTTGATGAGGCTGTTTCACTGCTACATTGTTTTTCTAGATTTGTGCCTGTAGCACTGGAAAGTGTTTATGTTCCTCTCCTTGTTCGCCACATGAACAGACTTGATCAATCTGCTCTGAGTTAGCTGATAAGAAAAAAACTCAATGTAGCTGAATTCTGTTGCATCTCAAACATCTAACAAAAAAAAAAAAAAATCAAAGGAAAGGAAAAAAAATGAGGTGAAAGTCAGAGGAGCTGTAGCAGGGAAATATTGGTATAGTGGTCACAGAAAAATTTACCGAGTGGGTTTGCTTTAGGGGGAAGAACAAAGATAGATGTGACTAACATTCTGCCTCTTTTGAATAATTAAAAGTCATCTCAAGCTGCACAGTAAATGCAAATGGCAAAGTCAATGTACCATTTATCTCCGAAGTTTGCTCCTCTCTGGAGTTATCATTCCTAAGGACTTTCTGTTACTCTTTGAAGGCAAAATGTGTAATTGTGCTACAGAATCAACCCTCCATTGCACGGGGTATTTCCAGGTGCTAATTGCCATGGGATGCTCTATACCTGGCCAAGCTGCCACCCTCTACAGACTCAAAATGAGATGCCCTCATGGGTCAAGTGGAGCTACACCTTCAAAAGAAGAGGTGCTGACTGGAGTCTCCAGTCTGAAATTACCTGTGAAGTTTAATTTACCGCCCTGTTGTATTTATCTCCGTTACATGATCCAAAAATAAAATGTCAGTGGTTGCAATCACCTGAGAAAGACTGGAAAGACTGAGACCGAGGACTACACAAAGGAGTGGACTGTGAAAAAAAACCAAAACCAAGAACCCATATCATTTGAGGTTAAGAGTTTCAGGGGTTTTTAATCAAAATGTATGAAAAGCTACTATACCAGTGTGTAGTAGGAATCTAAACCCTGAGCTGGACTGGTATGTCCAGGACCACAAAGGGCTATTGAAATCAAAGGGGTTAAGGCTGACAGAAAGGTCTGCCCAGAGGGATTAGAATTAAAGATTAGGACCTTACATTTTAAGCTCACATCTCTCAGGAGAAAACTCCTTTTACTGAGGACCATAATGACTAACAGTGGTGTTTAGACCACGTTTCAGCATAGGAGGTCATGTTCACTGTTTCACCTGTACTTCTTTTGCTGGAGTATTTTTCCCTCAGTTCCTGGCAGAGCAGAGATGAGAGGCAACTTAGATTTTATTCTACGCTGTAACATTACAAGATTTAGCAAAATCCTCTTATCTTTACTCTTTCTGCCAGCACAATTTGGACAACTAAGACAGCTTTGACTGACCCCCTACTACACATCCCTTCCCTACACAGCCCCCTACACAACATTCCTTCAGGCTTCAAGTTCTTTCTTTCTCCTCCACATTTAATTTAGCACAGATCCCTCTGGCTCTGCTGAGGCAGCCAGGGAGAGGCACTGTGGTCCAGCAGATGCCGGACCAGCTCCCACAAGAAGCTGTGCCCTTGACTGAGACAGGGGTCTGAAAAAAATCCAATGCCCCCAAGACAACAAACTGCTGGTAGCTTGGAGCCCAGTTTTAGTCTTTCTGATTTCAGACTCTTTGCAACACTACAGGCCCAGCTGTCTTACCTACAATAAGCCACTTTCTTGTTTCTACATCCAGTTCTCGACAGGGTGCTGCATTGATTTATGAAAAGACAGTAACAAAAACATCATCTCAAGCATTTACTGTGCTGGAGCATGGGGCATACCCATTATCTGTCCTCCAGCTCACACTGAATCAGTACCATGCTGGAGTAAACACACCTTTCCTTCTTGTTGTTCGACTTGAACAAAAAAAATATTGCCCGCCTTAAATGTGTCATTATTTTCTGATGAAAACAGAAATTAGAGCATCTAGACAACTACATCCAGTATTTATTCCAAAGATTTCACCTATATCTAATGAAGAGTGCAGGACTGAGTGCATGTTTCAAAGAGGAAATTGTTTTCCCCAGGATTATGAGCTTGCCTACAAGTCCAGCATTTTTTTGGCTTAAATGTTCAGAAGCAACTAAGGATCTTTGGCATTTGGTTTCTGGAGTACTCAGTTGGAAACAGGTTAAAGGGCTTTGCTCCTTGGAGAATGGGTGATAAAATACATGTCAAAAATACAGCTTCTCTAACAGGTCTCTTCATCTGCACTCCATAAAGCAGCTCCTGCCCTTCCAAAAGCTTGGCTCTTGTGTCTCATACAATAACCACAAATTCCCAGTCACATCACAGTTGCACCCCTGCCTACAGATCTGAACCATGGGATCGATATTTATGCCTATAGACCAATGCTGGGCCCTTGGTGCTCTGCAGAAGGGAGCCCTGCAGTTCCCTGCCCTCCCAGCACACACACAGAGGACCTGTCCATCCCGGCTGCATCTGCCTAATCTCTCTGGAGGCCAAATGAGCTGGTTAGAAACACTTACTCTAACTTTCCTACAGTTTTCCACAAAGCCTCCCAGAAGCTGTAATTCACCCTATAAACCCACTATAATAGAGGAGATCTCTAGCTGTAGGCAGCAGGTTGAGGCACATAAATCCTGCCCCTGCAACACACACAGTAAATGAATCCATCAGGAAGCAGGCTGTGGAAAGCCAGTAGATACCACCCATAAAAAATCAGAGACAGCAGCAGAAAACCAATGGACCAATTACAAAAAGTGAAGAAAGAATAACTTCACGGCACTTCAAAGTGTGCTTCAGTTCATTTCAAGGAGAGAAATCTGAAAAAACAGAAGGGAAGAAAAAAACATCCCCAAAAAAGCCTAAATGATTCACCCCTCTCCAACAAATAGTATAGTGATTTAAATAAAGCTCTATAACCCATTACTGAAACTATTATTTCCCTGCAAATTTGCATTGTGAGATGGGCCTAAAAGCCATCTGCTTGATTTTCCCTTCAGATCATTTATCAAAAGACATTTTTAATGTTTTAGCCTAACTAGTAAAGACTTTTGAGTTTCAGCCAATCAGCAAACCCAGCTGAGTAATAAGGTGTCAGTGCTGTGCATAATCCTTCCTCATGCAAAAAAACACTTTTAAAGTTAATAGCAGCTGAAAATAGAGGAAGGAAATGAAAGTTTGGGAATTAAACCCTCGGGGCATCCCTACCTCTCTACCTACAGAGGAGGCATGGGCTGGATAAGGATCATCTTATTGCCGTCAACATATGTACGCCGAGGTCCGTCCCTGACAGGCTGTGCAAATCAGGCAAAACCCATTCCTCCCATTTAAGACTTCCACAGAAGTGCACAGGCACACTTTAATATGCCTTCTGTTCAAATCAGAGAAGACATAATTAAATTGAAGTAGCACACAGAATATCTGGTAAATATTTTCTTTCTATCCATTACTCTGGAAAAGCAGATGGAGGGAAAGGTTTGGGTAAGTACAATATTGTATTTTGCAGCCCACAGAGGCCCAGGTTGCTGGACATTACACTTGGGTGCTGTTTAGCCATCTGACAAGCACCAGTATTTTCTTTCACTTCAATGGAACAGACCTTGAGCCCCCAGATGATTAAACTCAGCACACCAAGGCACGATTATGTGAATCAACAGAAGGATTAACATGTGGTTATTTTACATTGCTTTCCATATGAGCCTCTCAAAGCATATACATAAACGTTTAATTAAGCCTTGCAGTGCCCACACGAAGTAAATAGGTATAATTAAACCAATGCAAGGCTCCATTACTGAACTCAGATGAAAAGGGCACAGCAAAACACTTTCTCCTGCAGAGTGAAAGGGGAGCACTGAAGATATTTCCACTCCTCCACTGATGAGCATCCTTTCCCAGCCAAAACATCAAGCTGGTGTTATGAGTGTGAGGAGTGAGGCCTCTCACCATTCATGCTGTCCAAAGACCATGACTCTCCACATCCTTGCTCAGCACACAACAGCAACCACATGGTCAGTAGCCATCAGAAAGAGGGAATAATTTTATATCGGCATCAAAAGTCTCACCAGCTGCTTCCCTAAGATCACAAGTGAAATGCCTGTGACCCAGCTAACACTGCACATTCATCAACTAAATTGAAAGACAGGTGTATCAGCCAGATAGAAAGTCTCTTCACTGTAGCTAATCACTGTTGCAGTACATTAAGTTGGTAGGCCTGATGTCGGTTTTGAAGTTTTAAGGTTCTGCCCTTTATCTGTCATTCTCTCCAACATCTCCACCCTTTTCTAGAAAGGTCTTAGTTTCTATGTTCCTTATTGGTTATAATGATTATATATATATATAATATATTATTATATTATATATATAATAATATATATAATAATAATTTTTATATAATAATATATATTATTATATTATTATATTATATATATTATAATATATATGATATTCATGAGTACTGTTGAATATTAAGATTTATTCTAGAAAGTTCTTTTCTGTTATGTTCGTGATTGGTTTATTTAAATAAGTTCCTCCTTCTATTGTACCTTATTGGATACCTGTCACCTCTTATCATTTCCTTATTGGTTTATCCCCCGAATCCACCCCTGATTTCAGTCAGTATAAAACCCTTTGTCAGTCCCTTCTCGGGGTTCTTAGTTGCCTCTCCCTTCAAGGAGTTGGAATGTGTTGTAACAAAGGGTCACTCTCTCTACTTCGTCTCCGCCGTCGCATGTAACAACATGGTCAAGCAGCTGCCCCGTACCATCCGAGGGCTGGGTGGCAGTAATCCCACAATGGCCAGGTTGGCTCCAGGCCTGGCGGACTCCTGTGGATGGCTTAGCCCCAGGGGGAGAGGAGTCCCCGGTATAAGAGGCGCGGAGCTTTTCCTGTTTGGGAGACCGACTTTTCTGTCGGCTGCCGAGGAAGAGAAAAGGGGTCCACGAGGAGTGGAACTCCCACTTAGACCGGAGCACCGACATAACTGTCGCCTGCCGAGGCCACTCCGGGCGGCCAAGCGGACAGCCACGACAAACCACATTTTACACTCAAGCAGGGCCTTGAATCCCAAGCGGTTGTGAAGAATTTCGCAAATTGCTCAGAGGGCCAGAGTGACCAGCGTTTGTAACTTGGCAAGGCATGGACCCCAGGAGACCCAGAACAGTTTGTGCCGAGTCTGTGTACATTTATATAGGTACAGGTGCATGCATAGGCACGGACAGCTGGGGTTGAGCAATACACTGCAAGATGCAGCCACAATTAAAGACAAAAAGAGTAGAACAAACCCACACAAAATCCCCATCCCCACCCAGGGATTTAGGAATGCAACGCAAGAAGGAATCTGGCCACCATGCCTGGCTCTCTGCTGCTGCTCAGAGCCGATACTCTCAAAACCTCAGCTCCTTCCATCTCCAATGTTCTTGAAGCACCACTTCCACGCAACTATTCGGTTCCCACCTTGGAAAAAGATTTTTAGCTGGAATATTTTCCTAAAAAATACATTTTCTTCAGTGCCTGGGAAAAAACTGGCAAATATGCCCTGTGATATTCTTTCTTAGCATGTGATTACTAGATTTCTCACTGGGTAGAGGCTCACTAGGGTCTCAAACCTCTGAGATGGTTCAGTTATCCAAGGACTTTGGCACCATGACTTTTTTCATCTGGCTGCTTACCACTTAACATCAGTGCTGGAGACTGTGGAGATTGTGGAGACTGTGTCATGTTTAGTTAAAGAAAAATGATAAGTCATTGTTTGAAGCTGTAATTTCAGCCTTTAAGGATGCCCTTTGGTTTCCTTGCAGCATTGCAGGGATCCTAGTGTTCAAGGAAGATATTCTACTCCCTCTGACCTGGCAGTTAATTAATCTTTGAAGAAATCTACCCCCTCACACACCGAGGAAGAACCAAGAGTTGATGAGGACAAAGCTTTGAAATCAGAGTCCTCCTGCTCAATGAGGAAATGCAAATTATTCCCAGGTGATGGGTATAGGAATGAGGCACAGGTTTTATATGATGCCCGAATTAAGGTAACACTTTTTAATTATTGGACAAAATATAAACCATTTATTTCATTCATCACTCACCTTTAGAGAGGGGGAGATTTCTGCCTCTTCAATTAAAAAGAAACAAAAGAACACAGTTTGATAAGAGTATGTGCAGCCCCACCACAGCGAGTCTTGCAGTCATTTTTGTACATTGAATAAAATATTGGCCTTTTATTAAGTCTATTACATTTCTTAATTTGTTTTAGACTGTGTTCACTTCCTTGTTATTGTTTTAAATTCACAAGGGATAATTTTAAACTAATCTTCTCATCTTTTGCAGCAAACCCTCATCAATAAGCACTGAAAGGATGATTAAAATATCACTCCATGTAGAACAAACTAAGTCAAAATTACTGTGGGGAGTAAATTACCCTAACAGAGATGTAATGTCAATGCCTTAATTTTATGAAAGATTTATTATTGGAAAGGAAAAAGAAAATGTACTCTTAGTGCTGTAAGCAGGTCTTTGTCAAAATAGCTTTTTTAAACAGATAAATAGCACGGTTTGTTTTAATACTTCTTCATCCACAGCGAAAGAAAAACTCAATGGAGAAAAATGATAACAGCCTTATCAGCATGCCAGGGATGTAATGTCCAAGTGTCCATAGCAGGTGAATTTGTCTCTCCAGCCTGCAGAGATGTGGTTGTACTGGCTCACTTCATCCTTTTACCTTACATGGAGGGCTTTGCCATCTCTGGAGCTGATGTCTTTATCCAGGAGTGTCCCCATCCCTGCAATCAGCCAAGCTCTGCCAGGGACTCAATCCCACCCTGTCCAGCAGGAGCAGCAGCATCCCAGGCTCATCACACTCACCCTGTGTTCTTTCCCTGGCATGAGCCAGAACTGCCCCTGTTCACCCAGGGTCAGACAGGGTTTGCTTGTACATCATGATTCTCACATTATTTTAACACTGGTTAAAAAGAGAGGGTAATGTGGTCCTAAGATATTCTGGCAACAAGGCTCTAAAGCTGAACAGTTCCTGGGCTCATCTTCCATTATCATTCTTGCACTGTGTTTTTGCTCCAGCTACAAGCAACAACCTGTAAAGCTTGGGTTTTTACTTTTTTCTTTCTTTTGTTGTTGTTATTTTTCTTTTCGTGGATATAATTTCATTCTGTCCCAGCAAATGTTCATTTATTCTCTTGAAACCTTTCCAGGATTGCCTGCCTAGTTATTTACTTTCGATTTATATGGAATCAGAGATACTCAGTTGGTATGCTTGTCAAACTAATTTTTGGTACTTGCTATATTAGCCTATAATCCCTAAGGATATTTTTATTTCTTTAATCTAGATGTGAAGATTTGAATTCTGCAGCTATTACATCATTTTGTTCTCAGGCAAATTCCTTAAGGATACCTCCTCATGCTTTCACATTTTTCCCTGGTTCTAACCAGGTGACAAAAAGTAGAATGACCACATTTAGCAGCCCTTCACTGATACAAAACAACACACCTTGAAGTTTAGGATTCCAGTCTCCTTGAGTTAAATTGTTCTTCCCATTCAAATCTGAGGCATCCTTCTTTATTCTGCTGCACTGAACATATATATTTATAATAAGAGAAAGTCAAATGACCAATGTCTTTCCAAATCCTGCCACCTGCTGTGTTTGTAAACTGACTAAGTGCTAATTTAGCCCATCAAAGAATAATTTAGCAGACTTTTGCTGTTATACAGTCAAACAGATTTCTGTGGTGGACAGCTGATAAACATTCAGGCCTGGACTGACTCAAATGCTGTCAAATATCTGTCATGGCAAATTATTCTATAGGATAAAAGCAAAATGTAGGGCTGCCAAAAATTAAATTAATTTCTTTTGTCTAAATTTCCTGTCTTTTCAGTTATTCAGTTATTCTGATGGAGTTTCCTGGAGGTCAGCAGTGACTGTAGTCCTGCAGAAGCAGAACAGGCAGTCAGACAGGTCCTGCCTGCAACCAAGTCACTGGACAAAAAGAACAGCACCTTGGATGAAGCACAGGGAGATAAGGAGACCAATTATGTATCAAAGAGCAAATTCCCAGGACAACCAGAAAGGGAGCCATGGTGTCCAGTGCTTGTCTCAGTGGTGGGCTTACTCCTGTTCTTCTGCTCTTGTTCCACATGGATGTCCCTTGCCTTGGAACCTTCCTGCTTTTGATATACTGAATTTTCCCATTTCCCATTTCTCCTCTGTGAAGAGACACATCATTCATTTATTTATTCAACAACGTCTGCTGCTTCTGCTGCAAAATTACCCTTTCCATTTTGCAGAATCCCTGTTGCCTCATTCACTTCTTATTCTTTAGCCACTTGAAATACCTCTTATTTATTTTTCCTTCTTGTCCAATTTTCATTTTGCCTTCTATCTTCCCCAATCTTAGGGCTCCTTCAACATTTTCCAGTTTATGCTGTAATTTTTTCAGATCACCTCTAAGTTTAATCTTTCATAATTCATGAGTCCTTTGCTGCCCCTCTTCCCACTTGAAAGTTCCAGTTAGCTGCATTATTTTACTTTCACAGCTCTCATCCCAGTACAATGGCAAAACTCCTATTGATTTCAGTGGAAATGGGGCTCTTGGAGTATTTATGGCATTGCACAACACACATAAGCCCTGGGCAGGGGGAGACAGTGTAATTAAGCAATCCAGGATGACAGCCCGCCCTGCGCTGCCGATTAATGGGTGTGCAGCGTGTGTAATAAACGTGAGCTTCTGGCACACCTGAGGTGAACATTAATCAGCCCCGTGGTACAACCTGAAAACTCTGATCATTATGAAATGGGTAGTTAAAACATTAAAATGCCCTTTTTTAAGTGATAGAAATCATTAATCAGAGTAGAGATCTACTCCTGTGTCCATGACTCCATCAGGCTGCAGTGACTTTCCATCACTGTTCCTCTTTATGCTGCAGAACTAAAGGTGGGACACAAGAAAAAGACAAAATACGAGCTGCTTGCCCACTTCACCTGAGAAGGGGTCTGTCTGAACACATGGAGGGCTCAGTTGTCCCATTACCATCCTCCTGAGCCCTGCAGGATCTCCCGCCTTGCATCACCATTCAAAGAAAACATGGTCATGTCACAGCCACGAGGTGCTCTGGTCACACTGGGTCACTCAGAGAGCTGCACTGAGTGTGAGCACATTGCAGCTCAGGCACTGCCTGCACTCTTGTTTGAGAGAACTGATAGCTACTTTCAGAATCAATCACCGTGGCTTTTAAATTTATTAAGCTGGGAATCACAAGCCTGCTGAAACAGTATTGAGCCTGTTTTGCCCTAAGGATTATGTGAGGCACCTCATCCTCCTTGGAGAACCCAGCGCTGCATGCCTCTGCTGACATCCCACTCACTCTTCCCCCACAAAGCTCAGGGCTCACCTGCAGCCTCTGGTGCTTTTCTGAGCAGACTCCTTGAGATTCACAATCTAATATCATTTTCCTGTAGCCTTAGCCTCCCAGATGCCCTGTGATGGCCAGACCTCCTACTGCCTGCACACTCTGCTGTGGCCATCTGCAGAAGTGGTGAGGAGGAGGGAATCCAATAATGGGTAATGGTGAGACTGCAGGTGTAGCACCCGCCACAACACCCTCTGCTCCATGCTGCACTCTCTAACACTTTAGGACAAACCTTCTCCCACCTTCCTTCTGTCTCCTACCAGAACAACTGCGCTCAGATGGTAAGAGAGGCTGAAACCCACACCCCCACACTGGGGGCTGAGCTATTCTCACTGGTGTCCCAGATAATTCTGCTTTAAGTTATCAGACCTCCTCCTGTGAATCAGCTTTTGAGTAGAGAACAAGATAAAAAAGAAGCAAGTAAGAACAGTAACATCAGAAACCAGTCAAGAAGCAGATCTCATTCAACAAAGACTGAAGTTTTCTGTTGTCCAGTGCTTTTCCCCAACACAGAGAACAATGCAAAAGACCCAGTCCTCCAAATTCCACACTTCACTAAATAGCTTCTTTCTCTCCATTCGCACTGGGAAGGGCAGCTCGATGCTGTGTTTGTTTTCCAATTTAAGGCCCACGCCAACATGTTCCAAAAGTGCTGGCATTTTCATTTTGTTCAGCTTAATGGAGGGTGACTCAAACCTTAAGCTGTTTGATTTTGGAAAGCAAATCAAATATACAGTGCAGCAGAGGGTGAGGAATGCTACAGCTCTATACCAGAGACATATTTCAAAGCAAATTTCTCAGTTTCCTTTCCAGAATAACTCGAATCCCTGTTCGGTTCTTCTGTATCTGTACATTTCCTTTCTGAAGGGACCTACCACAAGTTCCAGACATTCAATAGCCTCACATGCCTGCCATTTCTTTTTTTTCCTTTTTTTGTACTCCTGTGAATCACTGACACTTCCTTCCAACTCCCTCAAAGCCAAACTGGCACGAGTCTCTCTATCCTTTCTACATGTGAGCACAGCCAGAACAGCCACAGAGCACAGCAAGAGGTCTAGACTCTCACACACACTGAGGTGTTCCTCCTCAGTGCTGCAAAAGGAGTACAAAGCCTCACTTGGCCCCTGAGGCCTTTTGCCCATACAGCAGGTTTCCTACAAGCTGGGCACTGATGTACCCCACTCCATCAGTCCCTTTGCTGCCATGCTATATCATGCAGGTGCACAGGTAAGTTGCAGACAGTGATGATTTTTCTTTTTGGTAATAATTGGCTCTGCAGATCTGTAGCACAATTAACCAGGCTGGATCTCAGCAGAGAAATTGAGGTTTATAATTTTTTCCCTCATCTGCAAACTGCAATGTCCTGGGGAAGCAGCAGAACATCAGAGAGGCACCAGACATTTTGCAATTAAACCAAAGCTTTCTGCTTTCATCAGGAGGAGAAATATTTTAGAGAAGAGCATGTGCCACAATTCTTCACTGTGAGGGTGGTCAGGCATTGGAACAGGTTGCCCAGAGAAGCTGTGGATGCCCCTGGGGGTGTTTAAAGCCAGGCTGGATGAGGCTTTGAGCACTCGACCACCTGGTTTAGTAGAAGGTTTCCCTGTCCATGGCAGAGGGGTTGGAACTAGATGGTCTTTAAGGTCCTTTCCAACCCAAACCATTCTATGATTCTATGAATCAGAAGCAGAAAACTAAGCATTTGCTTCTCAGAGGCGAATTCAGCAATACAGAAGAGAATAAAATATTGTGGTTCATACAAAACTAAACCAGAAACAGCAGGTTTTGAGGGCTCAGCAGAACTTTTTAATTTCTAAATCACATAACCAGCTGGGAGCTCTGTAGCTGCACATGAGGGGCAAAACTTTCTGCAGTGCTCATGGGCAGTATGATACTGAAACTTTCTTTGGATACTCTGCTCTGCTCTGGGCAGGAAGGGAGTTGCACACCCAGGCACGGCCACAGCTGCTGGTGCAAATCAGAGTTAACACTAAGGAAACCACTGCCACAGAATGAATTCAAATCATCAGCGGCCTGTCATTCAAATGGCAACCTGGGAACAAATAGAGGCTGAGGCAAGTGACTAGCTGGAATTATATCTGGGAGGATTAAAGAAGTCCTACCGAAGAAGACAGTTTCTGAGTGTCTCTTTGTTCAGCCTTTACCCATCTAATCTGAAATACTCAAGCCTATTTCAAAGTATTCAATTTTGGTTTTAATTTTTTTAAAAAACATACATGGATCACTCTTTTGGCTGTGACAGTCAGCTCTCCAGCTAGTAAGAAAATTTCAGAAGTTTTTGTAGTAAATAGCTTCCAGCAGAGAATGATTAGCATGAAGATTGATTGTGTGATTTGACGTAGTATACGGTAAATGTTTTCTGCAACTAAATAAGATGAGTATGATCCTACTCTGTGGGAGGGCTGGTTTTAACTGCTCAGAACATCCCAGGGAAAAATAGGTGCTCTTAAAAAACTATAAAAGAAGCACTAAATAGTTTTTTCTCTTTCCACCGTGGAAGGTCAGGATGACCTAGCACTGTTGCGGTAACATTTTTAACTTAGCGGATGATAATTACAGGTACGTTTCCACCGTCAGTGCTGAGAGCAAATACTACACTTGGCATTAATCACCCCTTCAGTACCAAGCAGGTGTGTGTGTGGCCCCCAGTGTCTTTTACTGGGACCAGCAGACCTGTGGCAGTGGTGAAGGCAGCTCTGACCTGAGCTCTCAGCCTCGTACAGCTGGGTTGTGCTTCCACATTCACCAAGGCTACAAGAGGGCTGTGTTATTAAAAAAGCAGACATCCTCAAATGCACAATAAACTCTTAACAATGCCCCACATCCTGTTCCTCACCTCTTTTCACCAAAATGATAAAAAGCCTGCCCTCTACCTACTAAATACACAACTAGACAACCCCATCATGTGTCTGCTCAGCCTGCTTGCTTTAATGAAAATATATTCTAGAGAGAAGGCTCCCACACTGTCACTCAGAAAAAATATGCAAAATTAATAGCGTATTTCAATATCTTTGCAGACACAATCCCATTTTCTATGATGGAAAGGGCCTATTTTGGAGGAAAGCAAGCAGTGCACTAGCCTGGGGCCCCAGGAAAATGTGCAAACCCTCCAGAGTATCCTTGAGAGAAGAAAAGGGCCCATCTGTCTCAGGTCTCCACTTCTCACAGTGCACAAATAACACTTCTAGAAGCAGCCTTGAATCATCAGAGCTGCTTTACTGCATCACACTGCAGCACTGCTGAGGAGAGAAGTGGGGCAAGGCAGAACCTCCGTAACTGAGCACCTTCAGAGCAGGGAAAAAGTTGTGACAAAAGAGTCCTTTAATTTCTCCTCCATCTCTTTCATATTCAAAAGAGAAGGGAAGGGGGATGCTCAGGCTTGGGAGAGGAGAGGAGTTAGGATGTGGGCAGATGCTGGAATTTAAGACAGTTGTTTGGCAGCAGGTAGCTTTTCATAAAATGCTCCATGACTCAGTCTCATCTGAGGCTTTGCAAGCAGAGGAGAGACTCAAGAACACTTCAGTCATTATTTCGGATTCCCTGACTTTCAGACAGATGGACACACTCAAAAATCTAACAAAAATATTATAATCAGTGCTGCAGAGACCCTGTTGGGGATACTGAAGATGATTTCCCTGTCTGGTTTTTCATTTCACTTACCCTTCTATAGCTGGTAGTGTCTATACACTAACATTATTCTCCTTTCTGCTTTAATTTGGACTTGGAGCTGCCTTAAACTGATTTTATGCTTACTTAAGAGGCTGTGTTACTTCCAGCAAGAGATGGCTTTTACTGAGAGCATTTCCCCCAATGACTTTTTAATCTTCCTACCCTTGACCTTTCAGTTCAAAATATTAAACAAATCACAAGCTATTACTTGTACTTATTAGGCCATTAAAACCCACCTTTTCCCAAAAGCTATGTAGGAAAAGGGGAGCCCAAAGCAAGAAGGTCTCCATAATTATAGTACTAAAGACCAAACATATGTGAATTATTCTTCTGACATTTTCCATTCTTGTTGCCATCTTCATAATGGAAATGAGATGCCAGAAGCTTCATTCCCCAGTCCCAAACTTTATGTGATTTCAGTTATGTACTACATTACTTTGAAGTTTTTCAATATTTGGAAGCTGGGCCAGCTAGCCGTTCTCCTAAATTTCTGACTACAGACTTAACAACCCGTGGAGAGGAATACATTTTAAGACCCGAGTCCTCAGCCTATATAAATGCACAGATATGGAAAATCTTATGGCAAAGTTCTTCTGTGCACTGTGCCCACTAAAAGGCAGCACAGAGAGAAATGCAAAAGGTCGAAGATCTAGACAGAATTTTTAGTGAAACAGAAATTTTCAGGGGAAAAAGAAACAACAACAACAACAAACAAACAAGCAAACCAAGAAAAAAAAAAAAAGCTACACAAACTTCCAGGAGCAAGAGGTTTAAGAACAGCTGCAAGATTTGGCAGTGTTGATGGTATTTTAGATGAAGTAGCTATTACAGAAAAGGACAGTTTATGGCAATAGATATCACAGTGGTTTCCTTCTCTTTCTTCCAGCGACTACATTTCAGACAAAATTCCATTCATTTACTTTGCCATCATATTTTTTTAAGTTCAAGTGGTCTGTGGAGAATGTGAAAGGGCATCGTATATCAGTGTGCTATGACAAATACTTCCATGTCCAACACTGCCAAATAGCAGCATTTATTCACCTGTTTCTGCTCAACCCAACTCTTACATGAGGAGCTGTAGCACATTAACTTGAAATGCTGAATTTTGAGCTGCTGTCCAAAAGCGAAAAAAACCTCATATCTATGAGGAAGTGGGAGATGTTCAGCTGCAAGCCAATATATATTTAAGAGAATGATTTTTAAGTGCAGAATCAAAAGAAGATGATATTAAAAGGTATATTTGAGGGAGGTCTTTACTCGTATTTTAATTTGCAGTGGAGGAACCACAGACTTTCTTAGAGCTCCTACAACAGCCTAAGGTGACAAAGAGCAGGTGCCTGGGTGTTTCACTCTTCCCTGGCAGAGGAGGGTCAGTTTGTGTCCTGCTAAGGCCTATGTTACAGCAAGACAGTGGAAGGCAGGGTTCTCAGCCCAGAGAAAGGTTTATGTGGTTTGGTGTTATTGCTTGTGTTATTACTGCCCGTGCCTTCACAAAGGCATTAACAGACAACGGAAGGGCTGGAATGCTCACAGGCAGGGAGTGTCCAAGTGGCACTTTCACCCGACCCTTGAGTGTCTGCAACCCGTTCTCCTTAGCAGACCACTCCACACTTAGAGGTTGCCAAGTTTTACAGCCCACCCTCTGTAACAAGATGAGGGTGATGAACATTTTGCTTCTAAAGCAGCAAACTCGATGTTACTTTCACACCACTCAGCTGAGCACACATTACAGTGCTGTCTTGGTCTCTGTTAACAATCATAAAGAGATATCAGACATTTCCTAAGAATCAGGTTACAAAAATGTAGCTGAGAGACATGCAAGGACATAAAAATTCCAATGAGATAAAAGCATCCCTGTTTACATAGCAATTCTGCTTCATTAGACTCAATGTTGCTTCATTATATTCAATGCCATTTAGTTTTGATGTTCATTTCAAGGCTGCTTGTTTATACTGAGGCAGAGAGGAGGAAACAGTAAAAACTCTGGGCAGAATGCAATGCTGAAATGGATTTTAATATGCAATAAAATGTATATATCATGTTCTAGTTAAGACAGCATCACTATTTGCTTACATATGTTACTGTACAAACTATATCCTAAAAATTAAATTTGCCTTCACTAAATCCCATAAGAAGAGAAACTCTTGATTGAAACAGTTCAGAAACTATTCAGAACAGGGATATCTTTTTCACCTATTTATGTATATTTTCTTCTACATGACATCCACTCCTATTCAGGGCTTCAAAGAACCTTTTTTTTATCTCAGGGATGAATTTCACTTATTAGTATTGATGCATAGGTCCATCTGGAGTCTTTTGCCAATGGTAAAAATCCAAGGGACATGGACTGGTACCTTTGAGGCAGAACAGACTACTTGCCACAGTGTAAAATTGCCTACTCTCTTAAAAGGCTTTTTCTCAAATTTCTTATCTGCAGCAGCTCAAAGCCACTAAGGATTTAATTTTTCATTTTATTGTATGCTGTTTTGCACATCTTGCTATAGGGTTTCCCTGAGAGTGCATAAACTCATTTTAATTGTTCCCAGTGCTGACTCCCATTTAATTAAATGGTAGTACTCTAGTAAGATTTATTATACAGAAACTGAGACTTTTCTAAAGCTGTAACGGAACATATAATAGATGTGTCACATTTTAAAAGCCTAATTAAACCTATTGTTTCTCTATGTTCTCAGCATGTCTCTCTCAAGTGTAAGATATAATTTTAAATGGCTGAGATGTTTATTTCCATGATCATATGAGCCGGATCCACATTTTGGGTGGTTGCTCCTGGCAAAGTAAATGGAGCAGTCAGTAAGAACATGTGTGGTGTGGGACACTGAATATAAATTAGATAAGTGAAAGGAGTGAGAAGCGGAGGACAAAAAGCCCTTTGTGGGTTTTGTCTGATGTCCTTGAATGGGAAAGGGTGCTGAGGGCTTAGGGAGGTACGTGGAAACCCAGTCCCATTCCTGCCCAATGTGCACAGCTTTCTGGCCTTCTACACCCCCAAACTGAGCCTGAGCCCTGCGAAGATAAACAGGGGAGAGCTGGACAACCAGGGAACCTTCCCACCTCACCAAAGAGCCTTTACAAGACAAACAAACTCATCACTGGGGTGGTGCAGGGGCTGGGATTTACCTGCCTGCAGCAGGGAGCAGACGTGGCTCTTAAATCAGCAAGGAGGACAGAGAAGGGTGCAACCAGCCAGTGCTCCCCAGCAGGGGAGCAGAGCAGGCATGGGAATGCTTTCCTTCAGGGATGCCTCTCAGGGCAGGCTGTTCTGAACTGCTCCTTCCTCGGGGATGTGCCTCATAAATAAAAGACATTTTTCTGGAGCTGGCTGGGACAGCAGCTTTGCATGAGCTTCCCCCTCCTAGCTCAGGGGTTCTGGTGTTGGGTTTCTTTAACCACTTCACGTGCCAGCTCTCAGATGCTAAAAGGAAATAAAATTACAGTGATTATTAGGACAGAGCTGGGTAGGATTTTTTCCAAAGCGCCCAGCATTAAGCGGGCTCTGCTCCCAAAATGGAAGCTCCCAGCACTTGCAGGGGTAATTAGGCTACAGCCTGCCTTTCTAAGAGAAATTCCCCCTTATCTGTAATCTCGGAACAGAAGAGATGTGCGGCATTTCAGAGACAAGCTGAGCTCCAGCCGAGGGAGGATTTGAGCCCATGAGGCCAAGCTCCACTGCCCCAGCGGTGTTTGAGCAGCAGAGCAGAACCCAGGGCTCGCCTCAGAGCTGTTCCTGCCGTGAGTGGAACTGCTGCACCCCATCCCTTCTGCACAGTTAATACAATCACAGCTCATTTTAAAGGCAATCAAATACAGCCAGTCCCTAAAAATGAGAATAATAACAGACACCAAGGGAGGCAAATTCCCTCAGAGATCATTGGAGATTATCTTAGAGACGAAAATTCAGTACAAGCTCGACATAAGATGTAATAACTCCTGAGAAACACCCTTTTATGGAGAATCAGAAGCACGGTGGTTATTTAGTCTTTGGCATCTATAACCTCTTATCGTGAAGAATACATTGTAATTATTTAGTCTTAAATAAGTAATCACTTTTTTCCTGCTTTAATATTCTGAAAATAATTATATTACTTGAGGTTCATTAACTGTTTCCAGCAGAATAACCAGCTTTATTTAATTAGCTGGATGAAGCTTTTTAGTTACTTATTTTCTTTCCATCACTGATTAAACATTAGTTTCAGAAGATTAGCAGCCATTTTCTTCCAGTCAGTATGCTCTCTAGTTTATAATCTTTCCATGGTAGAAAAAAAAAAAAAATACAGTAAATCAAACTGAAACGCTGTGCTTGCTTAGAAAAGACATCAGTGAGAAATAAGGTTTGCTGAACTCTTTCATCCACTATCCCATCCTTAGCAGTGGAAATGGTAAAATGTTCAGAAGCAACATGAATACCACTTGTAAGGGACCAGATTTTCTTGCTACACCTTTGTTATCAGGCAAGAACTGTGCTCTGGTTATCCTCAAAGGGACACTGGCATGACATAAGCATAAACTTGATTTAATACACCAGCCGTGAATTCCACTCACCTAGATTTGACACCAAAGCACATCACTTCACAGATTGAAATATGAACTGTTGCTCTCCCAATCCAATTCCAGCACATTATGGGCATCAAACATTAAGGATTTATTCTTTTCCTTAAATCTGACTTTAGGCAATTCCTACAGCAGTCAGTTCTACATGTTCTCTGTAGAAGTGGTGAGTCAAACATGCCCCTGCATGCTTCAGCTGACCAAAAAGGACAAAATAAGCAAGTGTGCACATACGAGACTTTTTTGGCAAAAGTACAACTCCTTGTATGCTACCCTGGACGAAAAGGGGGGTGGATGGGAGGGAATGGTGAAAGTAAGGAAGAAAGCATCTTGGAAACAGATGCTGTCTGTGTCTTTACCAAAAGCACCCTCCAGGCAGCAAACAGCCCTGCCATCCTCCAGCCTGCCAAGGGCAGGGAGAGGAGGAGTGCAGGCTGTGGTCCTTGGGCAGGACCTGGGCTACTGGGAATCCAGCAGAGGCTCAGCAGGTGAGGAATATTTTTATCAACAATTTACATTCCTATGCAAAGGACCAGTCACTGCAGAAATCATTACCCACCGTCTCTTGCTGAACACCATCTAAACTCCACAGTGACAAAGATCTGGACCATCAAAAACAAATGATTATGAGATGGCAACATAACTTCTACTGCATTAAGAGAATCAACAGCTTTGTAGAGGCAAGATCCAACCACATCAGCTGTCTACTATTGTCTTCTCTTTTTTAAATTTTAGCAAACAGAACCTCCACATCTACAAAGCATACAAATACAAGCATTAAACTTTATATCCCTCCCTTCTGTAGGGAAAGAAATATTGTCTCAGCTTGCTTAGCCAGGTAATTTTCGTGCCCTTCACAAATTGTGTTAGTCTGCAGCAGCAAAGCCAGAGCTTTCCCACTGTCCCTGCAGCACATTCCCTTGGAAGTAAGCACAGCCAAGCAAATGCATGACTGCAAACTTCAAAAAGATGCACTGCTTTGATGTGCCATGGGTTTCAGGTAGTGGGTGTTAGCAGGGGGGTCAGGACTGGTATATGAATCTTTAGTGAGGGCATAAATCTATCTATTTCATCATGAATAATAGACATTTGAAATGAAAATGCAATTCGTTTTAACTGAAAATTACAGAGTTCTGTAGATTGTAATTTTTAATTACTAGTCTTTGTTACCGTTCCTGTGCTCAAGGCCTTTTTTTGCCACAATCATACAAACTCAGACCTAAACTCCCAGTTACGTCAAAGTTCTCTTTACATTTGCCATCCTAAAACAACTTTACTGCAAACTGCAGCTACAGGAGGAATTCAGTCTAAATATGCCTGCATGGCATGTGCAATGGATATCCACATAAGGACCCCTGCAGCAGAGGGAATGGTGCACTATAAATAACTGACAGGAAGATTTTGGGAAGAGCCTTCTGTTTATTTGCACAAAGTCAATACCCAGCCGGCCAACAGTCAGAATTCAGACATCATTTAACACTGTTATTAATACAGTTGTTTACAGGATCTCTATGAGCATTATGTACATTTTCACAGTGGGTAAAATCTGCCCAGAAGTCAACAAAACACACCCATCTATTGTCTGGCTGTTGCAGAAGAAAGATGAAAGTGAGATAGAGAAATGGTTTGCTTTCTTTTCAGGCAAGTGATGAGGTCACAAAGCAAAAAAAATATTTCAGCCTCTCATTTCCTCCCTGCATAAGCAGTTACTAAGTTAGAGAAAGCCTCTTTACAAAATAAGGACTTGATATGTGCTTGTATAAAGGATGAGGGAAAACTGATAGCAGGTGGCACTTCGGTTCCCATATTCCCAGAGCAAGATCGAAGTTGGAGGACCATAAATTCAGCAAAGCAAAGTTTCTCCTTTAAACATAGTACAACTTGGCAGGCTATTAAAATTCCCTGCAAGAGCAATGGTATTGAGGTAATTTAATTGTTTATTAGTAAAATTCTTCAGTGCAAAATAGTAAAAACACAAATTCTTCAGGATTAAAGGACAAGAAGTTGGGGGTTTTTTAAATCTTATGTTAAGCGTGTTATTTCAATTCCCTGTCCCTCAAAATGTGGCTTGCAACAAAACTGGAGGATGAAGCCAACAGCTCTGAATCAGATACAGCACTGATTTCAGACACCAGCTTCATTGACTCCAGCGAGTCACTCTGGGCCACCACAATTTATTTGCACCAAGAGCAAGTTCACTGCTGCAGTTTAGCCAGTCTGTAAGGGGAGCTCCTCATTAAGCAAAGGGACTCCTGTTTAAGGAGGACAACTAAGATCTTGATCCAGCATTAACTGGCAAAGACTGTAGCTCTACAGACTTCCAAAAATTCCAGACTTGTGGCTTTGACAGCCATTTCACAGATGCTCCTTCCCTCCAGCTCCGAGCCTCTCTGCTGGCTCTGTCCTGCTTTTCTATACTTTGTTGGCATCTCACAGCACTATCACTTGCTCTAAATTTTCTAGTCCATGCTCATAGCCAGCAACTGTGGTTGTTGTTGCTCCTTTTCAACTTAGTGTTGTCATATTGATTGACTAAATGGCAAATCTTTCAACAGCTGGTGTGTTTTTCAACTCACCATCTACAAAATAAGCATCTAATGCTCAAGGTTAGACAGGAGAGAGCAGGAAAAAAGCAACCCCTAAAAGCCAAATAGAAAACAAAATTTAAAATCCTGACATTTACTCTTTTTCATGGTGAAGTAGTTTGCAGGAAAGTTACATGTGATTTTTAACTGCTTGGGACTATCAGAACACACTCTTCTCGGTCTGTAGATGGGTGACAGGTTTTGGCAGCACAAAAGTCATTACAATAAGTTCCCCTTCACTGTCCACCCAAACATAATCCCCCACTGGGGACAGGTCGTCTGGAAATTTATAAAATAGCTCACCACTGAGACCAGTTTTCATCTTCTCTTTTAAATAATCAATAAAAATTGTTTTCCAGCAATTTTCACCCTGCAAGAGGATTTCATTGCATCTTGGTAATTTAGGATTTTCTTTCCCTGCTGTCTGCAGTTAAGGACTTTTTTTTATCTGTTCCATCTGTGAAGTGCAATGAATTTCTGATAGACTTTATAGTGACCGTCCTTAGAGTTTAAATCTTCCCACAGAACTTGTTTACCTGTACTTACTAACCAGGCTGCGGTGTAATAAATCATTTAAATGGACTTACAGTTTGGTTGTAAAACATCAAGGTATGCTGACCAAGAACACTATTGCATTATAAGCAGAAAATTGGTGTTATAAACATTGTTCTCATGCATTATACACAGTGTAAGGTTAGATATTTTAAGTAATGGAAGCAATAGAGGAGGTTTTTTCTAATAACGTTATCAGTGCACAGAACTATCCTAAATATGACAACCTCACAGTGGGCCTGATTCTGCCCTGAATTGAGTGGTTTTCAGTATGATACCTTTCAATTTTTGCTGTAACATGTACATCTGAACAGCCCTTGGGAGCTACATACATGTGTGTACACGTAGGTTATATCATGGCAGCATTTGAACAACATTACAAACCTGAGACCTTTCCATGGAACAAGGTTACCACACATGGTACCCCTCCAGGGCTCCCTGGACACAGAGAAGCTGGTGGGACTTGTCAATGATGTATGAAAGCCATACTATTTTATTACAGAAGGACCTAGAACATCCAGGCAGAGGCCAGGGTGTCATTGTGGCAGCTACTTTAAAATCATAACATAAAACCTTCAAGTCAATGGCACGAAGGAAGAGGTATTGCCATCATTTGATGGAGAGGAAGAATTCAGCTGACAGGCTGAAAGATGACCACACAGAAGCATCTGGCAGAGCCACACAACGTGCCCACACAATCTGGGTCATCTGCCTTCACACCAGGACCTGCCTCCCTGTACTTATTCAGCTCCAAGTCACTCTTCACTTACATAAAAAACCACAGCAAACACAAACATCAGTTCCTGAAGCATCCCATGAATGCATTCACATTATCCAGGAAGATAGAGCTGTCACCTCTAAAGTGTGATACAGGGAGCAAGAAGTGGATCTGTATGATGTGAATGTGACCAGAGCCCAGCTAAGTTACAGAGATGGCAGAGCTGCACAACATTACTGGTCAGCCTAGAAAATCCATGTTTATGCTGTTTAACTACTGGCAGCCTGGGATCCTAAAGAATTTTGTCGAATTAAGGATGCTATCCTGTAGGGAAGGCCCCGTGAGATATCAGGATGACTGGCAGCACACTGTGATACTGTGCAGAAGGGTTTCTCAGCTTAGTTAAATTTAGCCTTTTTCTTGTGGCTATCAACGCTTTACCAGCCAAAACAGAGATAGGATTATAAGCCACAGCCATTGCAAAACTTCATCTTAAGGAGTCAAAGGAGAGAAAGAGGTCAAAATGATCTGAACCAAAATCTACTGGTATGAAGGAAGGAGAGCAAGATAGAAAGGAAAACAGAAAATTCATACCACACACATCTTCAGACACTGGGAAGGCAAGAGTCGTGGAGGGCTGAGACCACTGAAGTGTAAAGGCTACATGATGAGGAGATGCAGTGGGACATGGAACAGGTAGTTTTGCACTTCCCATCTGTTTCTCTGCTGCCAACAACCACCACCTGTGCATCGCCAAATGCTTGTTGTTATCCTTCTGCTGCAAGTTTCCACAGTACTTTCTGAAGCAAAAATGGTCATCTGACCATTAGTTTTGCTTTGGCCACGCAGATAAAGCTTACTACAGACTTCACAGTGAAGTGGATGAGGAAAGTTCCCATTAACTTTTACACTGACTCCAGCACATTGGCCACAACAGTCAGCTGGCCCAAACTGGGATGTTTATCAGATCCAGAGGAGGATATTTGCGATTCCCCAACATTGTCTTTGTTCTTTAGAAGGCCTGTGGACACTCCAGCCTGAGAAAGAATCTGAGAGAACTCAAACAGAAAAGCAGTTCTTCTTGATGAGCAAAAGTTGATTTTATTTATACTTCTTCCACCTAATTTACAGACAAAGCATAAGAGTGTGCTAATGTGGGGTCAATGGATGATTCTCTGGGTCAAATTCTGCTCACAGCTGTATGAAAACAAATTTGTACATCCATTTAATTGGTATTTACATTAGTGTAACCAACTGAAGAAATTGTGTGGCCGACTCTGGTCTGACTCTCACACTATGAAAATTCAAAGCACATAAAAAACATCTATTTAAATAGGCAATTTTATGTGAAGGAACTGGCAACCTCTGCATCCTTACAAGTCGGCAGTACCACCTCTTAGTCCCTCCACTTCATTTCTAAGTGTGCACTACCATGCTTTGTTCAATAGACCCCTTATCTTAAAGAGGGATTTTCCTTTACATCTCTGAAAGCCTCTACATGGTCCTCCTTGCAACCCTATCCCAAAATATTGCTGCAAAGCTGTCAGAACAAAACAAAAAACAAAAAACAAAAAACAAAAAAAACCCAAAACAAAAAAAAAACCAAAAAAAAAATCACAGCTGCAATGAAGCTTCTGGTAAATCAAGGTCCCTGCTGTCCTTGCACACAAACCATCTCCTCCACCCATTAGTTCCTGTCCACACTTCCCTGAGCTCACCGAGATCTGTTTGTACAGCACTTGGGTACGTCAGGTCCGTGGCCCATACTGAGTGTTCCCAGGCACAAGTGTAACACAGACCACAAAGAAATCATTATCAAATCACAGGGAAGCTAAAAAGAAGCAGCTTTTCACCCACTTCCAGCAGACAAGAGGAAACTCGAGCTTTCTTAACTTCTGCTTGTACAATTAACACTCCTTCATTTCACTTTATCATCATGGGGAATTTTCCTATTTGAAATTGTTTATTAACCTGAACCAGTTTTTTTACTATGTATTTACATTTAATCATCCAGCAAGCCTGATTATCTTGAGTACTAATAATAATCAACACATTACTAACATCACTTTAGTTTTAAGCCTTATGACTAAACATTGCAAATTAATTCCAAGTTAATCAGTTTCATTAGCTATGCAAATATGTCTTCGGCTTAAAGCATTAAATCAGATTTAATTTGCTAAGACAATATTCATTAGGAGTTTATGCAATCCATTCTTGCTTTCCATTAATTAAGGCACATTACACTGTGGGGTCTCTATGAAAAAAAAAAAAATCTGAAAAGACAAAACTGTAAAACTTGTGCCTTCATTTGCAACTTTTGTATTATGACAAGATCTGAAAACAAAAGAAAAAAAATCAAGTCAAGGAGACCAAAAAAAAAAAAATCGCAACTTCCCTCATAGCTGAAAATAGAATGGATTTAGATGCATTTAAACTTATATGCATCATAAATGTTGTCTCAAGATCATTGTGTTGGGTTTTTCTTACTGCAACAATAGTAACACGACGTCACAGGTTATAGGAGTGATCTGACAAGTGCTTTAACTTTCTCAGTGGAAAGCGTGAAGCGAACTCACTGAGCAGAGCTGAGGATGCCAAGATGCAGAATTAGTTCTTACAGGATACGGAAATGTACAGGCCCAGGAGAGTTTGGGAGCAAGTAACACTGTAGACAAAGAGTTGGTTGATCCTTTTATTTATTTGGGCAAGCTTCCTTTGCATCAGTGGATGTTTCTCCTGTGCAGAAACACAAATATCAATGTCGTTGAGCAGGGATTTAAGTAGCTGGCCTACTGGGCAGGAAATTATTAGAGATATCTAGACACCAGGTTCTTAATACAAAAAGCAAGCTGGGAAATTGAGAATGTGAGAGCCAGACAAACCAATGGGCTGCTCTGGAGACTTGAATGGGCTGCAGCAGATCCAGCTGTGGATGTGCTCCTTGTTGCAGCACATCTGGGCCTGCAGGTGCAGACCTGAGTACCCAAAGAACCAGCTCACACAGAAATCACTATTTACCCCTGTAAAATAAGAAGGGGCCAGTGATTAAAATATAATTTGAACTCCCCATGTGCCACTGATGAGGGACTTGGCTTCTAGATTCCTCAGTTCTTAACTTTCAGTAACACTAAGCTGTGAAGAGGGATGCTTGAAGGACTGGAAGTGCTAAATGTTAAAGCACTATGTAAAAGTTTGCTATTGTTTTCCCATCTATTTAGGTATTTATGATGTTGGATTTATTCCAACAGCATTGTGGAAATAGTAGATCCACACTGGGAAGTTCTGTTTTCAGGAACACCTTGATGTTTGAGCTATGGAAATGGAATCCCTACTCAGCCTTGTGAGTGCTGATTTGAATGGCAGCAGGGTGACAGGGAATGGTGCAGGTTATTGGTAGTTATTTGCATTTTACATCACATCTTCACGTTTCTGCCCCGTGCATTTTTCACTCTTTTAAATGTTAAACATATCTAAAGGTTGGCCCCAAGCCACACAGAGTATGTGCATTTGTGTAGAGCTTTGGTGTTAATGAGCAAAGAAAGAGCTGGGGTAGTTCAGGATTGAACTTAGAGCTAATTTTCATTTGGATGGACTGTAACTGTGATGGGAGTTCAAAAGATTTTTCTGATTCAGATACATCTTGGCCTGATACCAAGTGTTTTTGATTTCAGTGACAATGAGCTGTCCCTCTCAACTCTCCTCGCTCAGTCAGACCATGACTGGATGCACGAGGAGTTCCACACTCCAGTCATCCCACAGATCTGCCCATACTGCCCTCTGCAATAACTGGTCATCTATCCTAACGATGCTCTTCCATGAAAGGGTCCTTAGGGAAAAGGATCAGGTTGGGTCTACCTAATTTGAGAGGTGACAGAGGGATCTTCCCTTTGCACCTTTGGTATGTGGAACAAGTGAAATAATGCCACATTTGAACGCGCTGTGCTGACGTGCAGCTCCCCCATGACATCCCAAGCCAGGGGCAGAAGCGATGGGAGAGCCTCAGACCTGTCTTCCTCTCCCAGGCAGCTTGTGCTTTTCTTCTGGAACACAAGTTCTGAATCAAGACAGAGCCTTTCCAAACCAGTGAAAACTTCCTGCTGTTCTTTTCCATTCTGCAAGCCGTTTCTCACAAGCCATCTGCCTCGACTTTGGCATGAGGACAATCTAGTTAGATCTGGGCTGGCACCAAGCCAGTTGATTAAACCAGTGCTCTCTCAAAAATGTGTCTGCTCAGAAGGCAGTTTCCTGGACTATCCATAATTCAGGTTTCTTTTGCACACCTAAATTGCATCAATTATTGTATAGCAGTTCAAGTCACATCTAAAGACCGACGTACGACTACACCCTGGGACAAATTCCACCCTGTCACAGCTACATGAACTTGGAGCAACTGCACGCAGACAAATATAAAAGTTGGATCTGACTGCTTCATGTGGGGAGATGGAGGATGGGAAATACACCTGTCTCCCATGGCAGCTTCAGCAAGTATTTACCTCTTCAGCAGACCTTTGCATGACAGGAGCTGTTACTCCACGGATCCACAGGTAGCTGTACCCACACCATTCATCCCCTAAACTCAGTGGGATTAATGCACACAAATAACTTCAGCCCTATGAGCGTGCTCAGCTATCTTTTCATGAGATTGCTCACACCCGTGCAATTTCAATAACTGACAGGCACCCCAGACATCAGGGACAAATAATAAAAAACAAAATAACTTCTTATTGTTACAGTAGTTCACTCTTTGCACATGCTCACAAATTTTAAAAGTATAGAATTAAAAATCCCTCATCTCCTTTAGTTTTTATTCAACATTAATTAAAATGTTGGCTTTTATTTTCATTCTGACCACTCGCTCCCTTTAGCAGAATACAAATCTGTTCAAAGGTTTCATGGATACATAAGGAGTGTTGATGCCCTCCGTCTTTTAGGATTTGGTGATCAATTATATATTTATTTAATAAAGATAAAAGCAACAAAACTTTTTTTTAAAGGGAATATTTGTTTTTCTTTTTTAAGTTTCCCAGTTGCTCATCCAAACAAGACACACATCCAAAAGTAATGAGGAAAGGTGTGAAAAGGGACTATCTTGACCTCTACATTTTTCACAACCAAGAGATGTGCTGAACGAATTTCATCTGTGGAGCTGCATCAATTACATATGAACTCACAAGAAGTGCACCCTGTTCCTATTTATTTGAACCCAAAGCAGCTGAACTGGAGACTTAAAACAACTGACATCCCACACTGATACAACCTGGCCCCATTCTCAGCAGCTACACCAGCAAGTGCCCTCATGACAGCAAAGAAACATTAGGATCCTATGGCCAGCCTGCCCTTGGGGAAGGAACATAGCACACTGAGAAAGAAGAGAAAAAAGAAAGTAGGGGAAGCTCCACAAAATATCTTTTTGATCTTTATCCCACCCATATTCTTCTGCTTCATTTTATCTGGAAAACACTCTCCTCTGGCAGCCATGCACACAATCCCACACTTACTCTGAGCCAAAAGGAACGAGGTGGAGACAGGAGAGTTGAGCCAAGGGGTGCTTGCTGTGTGATCTGGGCATGCAGCAACTGCTGGCTGCCTAAGCCAGAGCTCTATCCTGCTCCTCTTCACACACAGGCTTCTTCTGTCCTCGGGGGAGCCAGCAAGAGGCATGGCAGGGCAGCACCAGCCCTACAGCTGGCAACGCCTTTGGCTTCTTGGGCTGATGTGGGGAGGTAGGAGAGCGTGAGCAGAGCAAACTAGCACTGAAAGGAGTAGGAAAGGATGCTGTGTGGGAGCTGGAAATAGGGAGGAAAACATATTCCCTACGTGCCAGAGTCTCAGGGTATCAGTGCCCGCTGGCCAGGCAGTGAACGTACAGGGAGAGCCCCACGGGCCTCAGGGACCTGCTCCTCTGGGCTGGCAGGGCCAGGGCAGGAGTGGTGGGACTGGAGAGAGCTGAAGAGTGCCAAGGCTTGCTTTGCTGGCCCAAATGCCTTTGGAGGGAAGAGGAAGCTCCTACAACCCAGAGGAGGCCAAGGGACGGGATCTGAAGCACATCAGGGAATGCGCAGCTGAGAGGTTGTACATGGGAGAACTTAGCTCAAGAAGGGCAGTGGGACATCCCAAATTAACATATAAAAGTAGACAATGACTCCAAATCCAAAGAAATAAATAATCAGAAACACTGCACTAAGACGTCATCTGTGGCCCTTCCCACTTCATGGGGCTTAGGTGATGTAAGCCACCACCTGAGAACTTGCTTTTAGTCTCCTTTGGCTGGTATTCAAACAAGACTGGCCCTGCTGAGCCTGGCAAAATACTTCCTTTCATCCACAGTAGGCTAAGCTCAGTGGGAGAACAAGAGTGTGTCCTGATGAGAAAACAAGTAGAGAAGTGTTCCAGAGACAGCTGGTAGAGTACACATCTCAGAAAGACATTAACAATAATAATACATATAGAGAAATGCAATAAAGTCACAGCAGCAAAGACCTGTCAGCTAATCTGAATCAGAAATTGTAGAGAAAAAAATAAGAGCAAGCAAAAGTTACGGCAAACTAAAAAAATATAAGAAAAACTATCTGTTACCTTCCTTTACTCCAGGCAGCAGCTTGCAGTTGCTCAAACCCCAACCAAGAGCTGCACCAGTCATCTGGAAGGTGGGAGGCACAAATCCAAGTCCCCTTTGAGCAGGAAAGGCACCAAACCCAGGCTCCCTTCCCCTTACAGGCAGCAGCATTCCTTCCTTTTGTGGAAGCTCTTTAAAAGACGGGGATGAGTTTGCAAGGATTTCCTCCTCTCAAATGCTTGGTGTAGTGCTTTGCAGCCCTGGATCCTGAATGGATACAGCTGTTTGCCTCCAGGAACCCGGCTCTAGGGTGAGCTGGGCGTCATATTCCTGCCTCTGCCCAGAGCTCCCTGGCTTACTCTGGATGGCTCTTTATACAGTTTGCATGACTTGGGATCGCTTTTTTACAGGGGTCTCATTCCTTCCATGAGCTTTACAAGAAGCTTACAGACCAAACTTTGAAGATGGTGTTGCTGCTGCAGTGCTTGGATAGGTAATATGTAGGCAGAGAATTCTGTTATCAGCCCCAGCTCCTCAAACTCAGGTGATGCTATTGACTACTGCAAAAACACATCACAGCTACACCCAGGTAGAAATGAAAGAATTGGGGTCAATCATCTCCTGGGGCTGTTACCAAGAATTACACTAACTCCTTATGCACACCAGCGAAGCACTACTGAAAAGAAGAAGAAAAATAAATAAAAAGAAGAAAAAGAGGCATATGAGGTTAATCACAAGTAAACCAAAAGTGCCTATCATTTAGATCTTGATTCCAATCTCACTTCATGTTGCTGTAAATCAAAATGTCTTTCATTTTTCTTGAATTTCTGCCAGTAATCATAAAAGGTTTTACAGAATAGTCTTTCTTTAGCACTACTAGGCACTGTATATTCGGGGAGATAATCTGGTTGTCAAGATGGTTGAAAACATTAATCTTTCTGGTTTTTGACCTGACAATGCAACACACACACATCTCCCCCAAAAAACATAATGCCTGCTCTAGCTCATTACCTAAACAGCTGACAGACTCCATTAATTTGACATTGAGCTGGGGAAAAAAGAGCTGTATACTTTGTAAGTCATACAAGGGCAAGCAGAAATCATTCCTACATGTTTTAGCATTATTAATGCATTTTCTGACTGATGGCCAATTACACAACGTCCTACACCCTTGGAGAGGATCACCTTGGAAATATTGACCTTGAAATAATGTAATCCTTTTGGATGTCAGTGGAAGAGGTAAGAAGGTGAACAAGTGGAAGATGGATAAGGCACACAACTACTTTTTGAAATGAACACCAAGACTTGGAATTATTCTCCCTTCTAAGTCTACATATGTTTTTCTAACTCAAGGACTTCTACTTTAATGAAACCCCAGGAAAAACAGGAGTATTAACTGCTTTACAAACCATTTTATGATATTTACCAAAAAAAAATATTTATTTAATCAGTATAGTATGGGCAGTTCTGGTTTTTTATCAACAGTTTGTAAGCTATTATTTTTATCTAATGAACTTGTACTAACTATTAAACCAATATTTAATTATTGAAATTACTGCAGTACGTTTTAAGAGTGTCCCCTATCAATCTTTGCACTGTCAGAATCCCACGAGCTGGCCTGCCTTATGTAGCAATTGAAACTCAATGTAATTGCAGCCCTTTTGAACCTGAAAGTCCATGAAATACTTGAACCAAAATCTCAGGATCTAGGCAGCATGCCATTATTTTTTCACAGAGTATCCAAATATTGTGGGAATGGAAAAGTGTAGAAACTCAGTGGAATTTTACCAATCTGGCCACATCTACTTATAGAATTAAAAATACCCATTCTGACTAGGACCATTAGAAAGAGATCAGATGTGCCACAGGTATTTTTGTCTAGGGTGGCATCCCACAGCACAGAGCAGATACATATGTAAAATTAACAAGGTTGGGTGCAAAACTGCCTCTTACCTCATGAACTTTGGAAGTCACATTTTGGTCTCATTTGCAGCAATGTTAATCCAGAGTTCAATCAAATTCAAATTTATGCCATTACAAACATGAGCAGAATTTGGCTCTTCAATTACAGCAGCTAAGCACAACAGATTTTGTTTCCCTTGGAGTGTTTTAAGCTCCTGATACAGAGACAGCTTTTATGTCTTTAATAATGCCTTCTTCCTGAATTCAACGAGGTAAGCACCAAACACAACCCAGAAGAGCAGGGCTCCCTTCATTTCTCACGATGGCTTTAATTTATTTTAAAATAGTCTTTAAATCAGTGCATAATACGTGCTAAAAGTGACAGAGGAATCAGGCTCAGACCTCATTGTGAATGGCTGTACCACCCTCTTTTGACATTTTGAGATAACAGACAAAAAAATAACTAAGAAGGTGAGAGAAAGTCTTTGGAAGAGGGACTGAAAGACTACACTGTACTTAATTATTGGATTTATCATCCAAGTGACACACGGATTACTGGATCAAAGACATGGGGGTTTGTCATCTAGTGAATAAAGCTTACAACTCATCCTACTTCAAAGCTTACCCAGCCTTTAGGCTGTGCTGTGTAACTGCACCTGTATAAATTCACAGCCTGCCTCTCCCGTTCCGTGCCCCTCTCAGGCACTCAGACGTTGGTGCAGACAAGGAGCCCCTCTGGCCTCACTGAACACCTGCAAGTGTTCACTCACACACAGTTATAGATAGGCCAGACTTAACTGATGGGTCAGTCGGAGAACTAATTCTAGGGCCCAAGAGGTAAAAATCCCACTCCCCTGACTCTCCTGATTTACCCTCCACTGCAGAGCTGGTCCCGCTGCTGAGAGCCCAGGGTTAACTCCCCAGTGCACTCACAGCCTCCACATAAGGATGCAGAACACCCACAAAATGGTCACAGTCCTCTAATTCATTAAGACACCAGCACTAATCTTGTCATCATATTCATGAAGAACTGACAGCTCTGGCACTACACTGAAAGAACACAGAGTGAAGTCCTGGGGCACAGTCACAATTGTGCAGACCTGACCAGAGCCAGATTATTTTCCAACTGCTTACAGAGCTTCCAACTGCCACAGGCTTCTTTCTCTCTCAGCACCCTTCCTTTGGCCTTTACTGGAGGTAAATCACTGGTTTATATATCCTAGTCAAAGCCCTTCCCAAAAACTTAATATTTTTTCGGTCAGGAATTGCCACAAATCATAGCACAATGCTGCCAGACAAACTGGGAAGAAAGAGTCAATCATTAAGTAATTGGCTAAATAACAGAGACCCACTTTCTGTAAACAAACTCTCCTATTAATCAGTACTCAGGAGGATGGATGTGGTCCAAAGTTACTTACTACTTGCTGCTCTGTGACTGTAGTGACATATTTTTAACAGCGTCTTTACACACACGTTTCTTTTTGGAGTCCTGGGCCTGATTAAAGCAAAAGACAGTGAAATGTTAAAAATGTGATTAAAAAATCCAAGTAATGGAAAGGAGCTGAAGGTTTGCATTAAATGGGAAGGAGTACTTGACTAAGCTGGCTCAATCACTGTCAGCTCTAATTCAACTGTAATTAACACAGCTCAGCACATTGAGCAGTATGTTAGCAGGGCTATATCAACCATTCTGGCCAAGTTAATCTATAGGATAGAAAATAATGAGCCACTGTAGGTTTAGTTCACTAAACAGTACACAGAAAAGCACTTCATCTTTCCAGTACCACAGTGAAAAAAACAAAACCTCAACAGAAAGCAGTGAGCACAAAGTCCTGTGATGTGCCATACTGCCTGTTACCTCTGTGCTGCTCTTGGTGTGACACCTGCCCTTAGGATGAAGTGTGCACTCAGGAACGATGGGATCTGAATTACCATTGCACCATTACAAGTCTGTCTGCATGGAGGAGACTAAAGCCAAAAAAAAAAGCATAATTCCTCATGACAGATGTACGCAGCATCAGACATTTCTAACAGAGTCCGGGTGGAAGAAATACTGGAGCATCTGCAGGCTGCTCTGCTTTTCAGGCAGAAAGCACAATCCACAGCAGCCTACATGCTCACTGTTATCTTCTGGAAACTAGAAAAGCATATGTTACAGCAGATGCTGCACTATGATTTCCCCCCTTGGACTCTGTTAAGGGCATTCAGCTAATTGTAGCACTGTAATTAGCTGTGTTCTGTATCTCAGAAGCAATTTTTTCTGCACAGGAGTATTCCACTGGCACTGCTTCTCTGAGGAACTGTAAAAAGGCATGTTAAGGTTAATAAATGGGGAAAGAGAAGGAAAGATAGTAAATTAGAATAACTGGCCTAAACTGGGTCTACAATGACTACAAATTCTGGGTTGGTCCTGAACAAAGCAGGCTAACAGGTTGCAGCCCTGAGTGAGAACCCTTGTACCAGCTCCTCCAAGCCAGACCTGCCAGTCCTTGCTCCATCAACCCCACATTTCAGATCAGTGGGAGATCCAAAGGAGTGAGGACTGGGGGGTTTTCCTGTTTGCATTTTTTGCCTGTGTAGAACAAACCTACAACCTACAGCTGCAGCTCTGGCAGCTGTTACCACTCCTGCAATTCCTCTGTGCAGAAGGGCTCACATACACTTCTGCACAGCGGCCTTGGGGCAAGGATTCAGGAGAGCACTCCAACATGTGTAAAGCAATCCCTGCCTCTGCCAGCGCTTGAGCAGAAGAATAACATCAGGCATATCTTTAATTCCCTGTGACTTTGGTGAAACTACAACCCATCATACTTAAACTTCCACTTAAGTACTGCCAGAATAAAAATGGTTCCTTGAACTGTAAAATGCATATGCTGCCATTCATTTTGATTATACAGCCCTGTAAGAAGGTAGGTGTGAAACTACAGTAGTTTTGTTGGGATTACAGAGCTGTAGAAGGCTCCTCCATGCATAAACTGCTGTTACTCCTGAATCTGTCCGTTTAGGTTAAACATCATGTGAGTATATGCCTATGCTATGGATAAATACTGCTTCATCTTGGATAGATATTAACTCAGGACCAGATGTGCAAACAGCATGATTAATGATTGTGTCTTTCCATCAGAAATAAAGTTTTTTGCTTACAATTCTAATTTAGGTATGTTAAAAAAAATTTGTCATCAAAACATTTTGATATATATGGGTAACATTTCTCAGTTTCAGGGGGCACAGTGTTCAGGGATAGGTGCACTTTCAGGGGGGTAAAATTTCTTCTCCCTATGTGTACAATATTCCCTTTGACAGCTTAGGTTTATTAGTGGGCTGAATGCAAATCAGTGGGCTGAATGCAATTAAGTATGATTGTCACAGATTATTGAATGGCTTTTGCATTTGATCACAAGATAGATGCTCTTTCACACATGAGCATAAAGACACATATGTCATAAATATAAGATTTATAATTACACAGCTAATCACGATGCTCTGCCAAACCTGCTTGAGTTAACCAGCTCTCACAAGACTGCAACACACAAAACCACCTTTGCTCAAACTGGCTACATCGCAGTGAGGCCAGTCTGTCCCTACAATTCACCATCACAACCCCACAGCAAGCCCTAAAGGTCACAGAGGCCACTCACAGTGCCTTGTCACCCAGGCGTGACACAGGCAGAGCAGTGCCACCGCTCCTGGAAGGGACTCTGCTGAGAAAAGTAGTCACGTCCTCAAACACCACACGCTGTTCTAACACCCTCGTTAAAAATATCCTCAAAGGCATCTGAGCATCAGTGAAATCCTGCAAACCATCAAATGTTGTGGATAATGGGGGCAACCCATGACACCCGCCAGGCAGAGAGTGACAGCAGGTGTCACTCAGTCATGCTGCTCCCCATGTTCTTCCAGGATGGCTTGTCAAACAAATTTTCTCTTTAATTTTGTGGTGTTTTGGGGTTTTTTTATGATGATGCATTACTTTGCCTGACTTTGGAAGTATAAGCAGTTTTGTGGACAGGCAAACTATCCAGCAGAAGGGAGTTTGCTTCTTCCCACCAAGTGCACATGCAGTCAATCAGGAAGCAAGCTGCTCCTCGGGACCCAGTGACTTGGCAGAAGTCTGGAAAAGAGACTCTCTTGCTTGCCCTCTGACCATCTCCCCAAATCAATGTACACGGGCACATGTAAATAATGCAAGAGTACAACCAGATTCTTCCTCACTGATTACTCCTCCCATAGGAAACCAAGCTGCAGGAACCCAGAAACCTGCTACTGCTCAACACTGGCAGCTAATTTTCGGGAAGGGGTCAGCAGTGCCACACAGACAGATCTCAAGGAAATTGCAGGTCCTCACAAGGGCACAACATTTATCCTACAGCTGGCACAGTTCAGTTGATCCCTTGATTTCCCAGCCCCATCATTTTCTTTGATTTCAAAGGTGATGGGGAGGTGGGATGGGGGAGGAGGAGGAGAGATCGATACAAAGGCACGTGCTAGCTAGAATTAGGTAGACCATCCATCAGAATAACCCTGCTGCAGTGCTGGATAAAAGGGTGTGCCAAGCATAGCGGAATAAAGTGACGGAGCACATCTCATAACCATTGCAAGGTCAGGATAAAAGCTAACATCACTATCAGCTGAAGTGGAGGAGATTACACTGAAGGATGAAGGTTGAGTGGCTGGTAGGGCTCTTGGAAGGGACAGCAAAGCAGGGCTTTGCCACCCAACCCTCCTGTGCAAGATTTGGTTCCAGTTCCTGATCCAGATGGACACAGGTCATGATGTTGAGGCCAGTCCAGTGGAGTTCTTAGCAGTTGCTAACTATTCCCCACTACTCAGTCCCTGCTGAGAACACAGGGATGCCCTCAGAACACACACATCTCATGCCTCATTCCTGTCTCACATTTTATTCCTCAAATGTATAAGGCCTTATTATTTGATTCCATGATTCTAAAGTTGGAAGAACGATTGTCAGGCAAATCCCATGTTGTGCTGGGTCATTCCCTCCTTGACTCTGACTTTTCCTGAATACACTGGAAGAGAGGGGTAGGATGATGTACCCATACCCTTATATTTATTTTACAAAGGCTGCTCTGGGGAACAATTATCTTTTTGGTGGCTTGCTCCATCACTCACCATAAATAAGGTTCTGATTTTAACTAGCTTCTAACTAGCTTCCTTCTAGCTTCTCGAAGCCATAGTTGTAGCAAAAAACAATAATAACAACAACAGCAATACAAATAGTTACGTGGAAAACAGTTCTTTACAAAATGGATGGGCCTTTGTGAAGATAAGTAATGCTGAGAACATGATTTCTGCTTTCACACAAAGGGTATTGTTGATCATAAAGTAACAAATCACGCACTCAGAAATGCCTCTCCGATCACCCAGCAGGCAAATTATAATCCTTCATCAGCGATGCAGAGACCGTACATGGAGCCGTAAGAGAGCGTTTGACACGGACTTTTGTAACCCAACCACTTCCACCCTCTAACGAGGCTGCTGTATCTACACGATAAGCATTTACCCCATTAAGCGAAATGCGGCATATTTTTCCTCCGGCACCAACTTTCAAAGACGTTTACAGCCGGAAAAATGGGTGTTTGCCGGGCCCACACCTCCTCACAGCTTTCCCACTAGGAACGGGACGCACTGGGGAGCTTTCCGCTAGGAACGGGCAGCATCGCTTGCGGTCCCTCCTAGGTAGGATGGTGAGGAGTAGAACTTCGGAAATCCAAGGAAACTTTCTGCCAGCCACCTGTAGGCTTTGCAGCCAACTCTCCCAGTTAGAGCAGCCGAGGAAGGACGTTCCCCGGGAAGCCCCGGGGGCCGGAGCGCGGCAACCCGGCGGCGGCGGGCGGCGCTCCCGCCCCGGGGCGGGGGGAGG